>CAUYPK010108181.1:0-60086 GCA_963574355.1 Loris lydekkerianus | reverse complement strand
CTCTAAGTATTCTCCAAACATCCTTCCAGAAGGGACGTATTAGTGTGCATTCCCACCAGCAGTGTAGAAGTGTGCCCTTTCCTCCACATCCACACCAACATCTCTGGTTTTGGGATTTTGTTATGTGGGCTACTCTTACTGGGGTTAGGTGATAAAAAGCTCATCATCCTTAATCATCAGAGAAATGCAAATCAAAACTACTTGTTGTATGTTTGAAGATTCCCATAATAAATTTTTTTTGTTATTGTTTTTATTTTTAAATAAAAAAAATTTTTTTTAATTACTATAAGGGTATAAAATTTTAGGTTACATTGTTCTTGCTTCCAAGATAAAGTTCAAGTTGTAGTTGAGCCCTTCACCCAGGGGGTGTGAACGCCCTCATATTGTGCACATTAGGTGAGATCCCGCCACTTGCCCTCCCTCCTCCCACCCATCACCCCCTCCTCTGCCCACCTGCTCCCTCCACTCTCCCCTTCACTAGGCTATGTGTTTTATCATTCATGCAGACATGTTAATTGTTTATATATTGGTTTCATGTTAGTATTGACCACATTGGACTTTTTTTTCCCCATTCTTAAGATACTTTACTAAGAATAATGTGTTTCAGCTCTTTCCAGATAAACATAAAAGATGTAAAGTCTTCAACTTTTCTTACTGCTGAATAGTACTCCATGGTATACATAGGCCACAGTTTGTTGATCCATTCAAGGGGTGATGGGCATTTAGGTTGCTTCCACAACTTGGCAATTATGAACTGAGCTTTGTGGTAAAAACGATTTTTGTTCTCCTGGGTAGATACCTAGTAATTGGATTACAGGATCAAAGGGAAGACTAACTTTTAGTTCTTTAAGAATTCTCCATACTTCTTTCCAAAAAGGCTGGATTAGTTTTGCACCAGCAGTGCAAAAGTGTTGCCTTCTCTCCGCATCCATGCCAGCATCTGCAGTTTGGGGATTTTGTGATGTGGAGTAATCTTACTGGAGTTAAGTGATATCTCAGAGTAGTTTTGATTCCAACATCATTAAAAGGTCCATTCTACCCAAAGCAATACACACATTTAATGCAATCCCCATCAAAGCACCAATGTCATACTTTGAAGAACTTGAAAAAAAATAGTACTTTGCTTCATATGGAACCAGAAAAAAAAAAAAAAATTGCAAATAAAATTCTGGAAATAATAACAAATCCAGAAGCACCACACTCCCAGATTTCAAGTTATACTACAAATCTATTATGATCAAAACAGCATGTTATTGGCACAAAAAGAGAGACATAAGATCTATGGAAAAGAATAGAGAATCTAGAGGTGAACCCAGCCACATATCCCTATTTGATCTTTGATACCAAACAAGCATGCACTAGGGAAAAGAATCCCTAATTTAATAAATTGGTGCTGGGAGAAATGGTTAGTCACTTGTAGAAGACAAAAACTGGACCCACACCTCTCACCACTAACAAAAACTAATTCTCATTGGATAAAAAATTTAAATTTAAAACATGAAACAATAAAAACTCTAAAAGAGAGTGTGGAGAAAATGCTTAAAGATATTGGCCTAAGAAAAGACTTTATGAGGAAGACCCCCCACCCCCTGGCAATAGCAGCAACACCAAAAATAAATAACTGGGATTTGATCAAGCTAAAAAGCTTCCACAGAGCTAAGAGTACTACAACCTAAGCCAACACACAGCCTTTGGAACAGGAGAATATTTTTGCATGTTACAAATCTAACAAAGGCCTGATAACTAGAATCTACAGAGAAGTCGAATTGATCAACAAGAGAAGAGCAAACAACTCCCTCTATAAGTGGGCAAAAAACATGAACAGAAACGTCTCTGAAGATGACAAATAGCCAACACAGACATGAAAACAAAATGCCTATAATAAATTTGAATTTAAAACTTTTTAAATGTTGCTGGGCCTGTTATTTCCTCACTTGCTCCTTCCGTCAGAACACGCCCTTGGCAGCCTCTGATCCAGGAACCCTATTAGACCTCTTCACCCCTTCGGCCACATTCATAGCCACAGGAGGAGGCCCAGGGTGGACAGTCTACCCAAGCAGGACCAATGAGGTCCCCAAGGACTGCAAATCAAGTTCCAACTCCAGTTTGCCGCCACAGAAGAAGGGAAGTCCCATGAGGCTGGACAGAGAACACAGTGGATTGAAGGGGACAGGAGGAAGGCAGAGTGGCAGAGAGAAGCAGACACAGCGTGCAGAGTCCCCTGGGAGCAGAGGTGCCAGCCCCATCCCGACTGCAGCTCCGTGCTCCACTGCCCCTAGGAGAGACCCTCACTCTCACTCACACTGACCCCCTCCTGCCCCTCTCTTGCTGCGCCTGATTTTAGCTCTTCTCCAACAACACAAGCCAAGGCTAAGGGGAAGGAGGGAAAACCAACCTAGAGATGAAGGTGTGCCCAGCCGGAGCAGTCAGCATCTACTAGAAAGAATGGCTTCCCCAGCGACCTCCTTGGAGCCGAGCTGGAAAGGACAGCGGAGAGGAGGCGCCCCCAGCAGCCCCTCTCCTCTCTCCAGCACGCTCACCTCGCCCAACCTCTTCACTTCTTTCATATCTCACTACTTTTCTGCAGAGCCCAGAAGGGAAATGTACGCAGCAAATGAAAAAGAAAAGAGCCAGTCATGTTTTTCAATTTACTTTTAAATTTAGAGCATTAAAAAAAAAAAAAAAGAAAGAAAGAAAGAAAGAAAGGTACGCTCTGGGGAAGGGGAGGGAGGGTGGTGACAGGAGATCTTAGGGTTTTCTTCCCTTTGTGATGCTTTGGAACCTTTGGCTTCTAAAAACCAGCTTTGGCACATTTCAAAGTCACTTTTGTGCTTACAAAGTAAATACGCATTGCAAGTTGCTCGTTTTTGCTAATGAAGGAGATTTCATTTTCCTTCCTAAAGGTCATTTATATCTTAATACCCCAAGAACACGTAGCCAGTGACAAAGTAGCGACATTACTGACAAGGCTTTCTACAGAAGGAAATGTTGCTTCTATCACACCAAGTCTACTTAACATCAAACAATGTTTCATTAGCTAACAAGACATTTGCTCTCACTCAACGAGAACTATTATAAAGAGTTGCTATATGTTTAAAAGTAATGAATGTAATTTTGCTATATTTTATGTTGCTATAAAAAGGGGCCTTAAGTGGACTTCTCATATGCTCCTCTTCTTTGCCACAATTTATGCAGATAAATGTTAGA
Organism: Loris lydekkerianus; assembly: GCA_963574355.1. NCBI lineage: Eukaryota > Metazoa > Chordata > Mammalia > Primates > Lorisidae > Loris > Loris lydekkerianus. The sequence goes on along the minus strand of CAUYPK010108181.1, from coordinate 56,879 downwards.
TTGTTCAGATTGCTACCCATAAAAGTACTTAGCTATCATTTTCTTTTTCTCCTATTTATGTGTCTTTATATTACAAAAATCAAGTTACCAGCATTAAAAATGATATACTGTCACAAAAACGTACTGAGGCATAACACCAAATAATAAATTATTAGTCTTTGAAGGTTAAAGCCAAGTTTAAGAGATAGCGATGCTTTTGTGGCGCCAGACTCCTTTCAAACTGCAGTTAACTAAGGGAAGCTTACAAGTGACATAAATTGACACTCCACTATCAGCCTGTAGATTTGCTGCAAAACTCCAAAGTACTGTCAAGGGCAGATCAATGTTTGTGATAATTCACAAAATAATTTGGCTTTACATAATAGGCATACCGTTATATGACTTAGAAATGCAACCCTTGGTGTCTAAATACAGACATGGGGAGGCCATCTGGGGTTCTCCATCCTTCCCCGACCTAAGACCATGACACCTGCTGGTGTCAAGATTAAAACATACTTCATCAAAGAAAACTCTCACAGCTCCATTCTCTTACCCACTTCTCCCAAAGAACCTGATCTATCCTTTGAGAAAGCACTACTCTATGCCTCGTCATTTCCAAGTACAGATGCCAATAGCACACCACGGCCAAAGCAAATCCACACCCTCAGGAATAGGGACGATACCAGTTGGTAGACTAGACAGAAGACTCTTGAAAGCATAAGATACCTTTGTGGGACTTTGTGGGGATCCCAAATGCTACCTACAGGGCTAAATATGGTGGGAAAAAGACTGCTGGCAGCTGTCATCATGCTGTCTGTCAGCATCTTCCGCTAGAGTCGAGATGAGACTTACATGCTCGTGTGCCTTAAGAGACATTGAGCCACAGTGTAGACCCAACCATATGAAGAAAAAGAAGGGCTCTACCAGACTGTAACTTCACAAGGTGGAGAGTGTCCAGCACCTAGTAGATGCATTATACCTATTTATTGAACAAATTAGTAAAGCAACCATTTCTAGTGAATGTATTCTCCGGAATTCTTGCATCACTCACTATTACAAACTTAACACAGGAACATTATACGAAAGTTGAGGTCATCTGTCTTATTAACTATGTATTGCTAGGTCGCTAATTAAAATTAATATTTGTATAAAGTTTAGCACAAAGCTTCCTATTTCCTTCAGAATTTATTCAAATAAAAACTTTTATTATTGAGCACCAATCCTACACGAGACACTGTTCTGGGGGTTTGGGATATAGCCACAAAAGGGAAAACAAAGCAGACAGAAAGAGCCTTGTTTTCATGGCATTACCCTTGCGAACAAACCTGAGAGTGGTCCTGTAAATTACCGACCCAGTCAATGAATGTTTCCACTGGCAGACACAGAGCTTGTCTGTACGTCCTACATCTGGCAGGCCCTGATCACCAAGTAAGATGCACTTTTGTGGAACCCTCAAGTCTGGCATCTCGGGTAGCCACTCCCAGCAGACTGCAGGGGGAATGCGCACCATGGTAATCACACAAAGCTATGCCACAGATTCAGCCCACTGTAAGCTTCCAGTCTGCAGCCTCAGTAAACAAAACTACCAAACTCCTGATTGGAGGCACCGAAGGGGCAAGTCACCCAGCAACAATGGTACAGGTTACAAGTACTACTGGCCAGGGTGGATTTTCCAAGAAGCTACTGAAACTTTGGCATCAGGGCTCTTTGTTTATACAAGTTACTTACAGGGCCCTGGGAGGGGCCCCAGAAAGTTGGTGTATCTGATTATGATTTTGGAATTAACAAAAGGAACAGAGGAAATGGGTGGTGGTGTAAAGAGTTGCTGTTGGTAGTGCATTTTTTTTTTTTTAAAGACAGAGTCTCACTGTCACCCTGGGTAGATTGCCGTGGCGTCACAGCTCACAGCAACCTCTAACTCTTGGGCTCAAATGATCCTCTTGCCTCAGCCTCCCAAGTAGATGGGACTACAGGCGCCTGCCACAACGCCCAGCTAGTTTTAGAGACGGGGTCTCACTCTTGCTCAGTCTGGTCTGGAATTCCTGAACTCAGGCGATCCACCCCTCTTGGCTTCCCAGAGTGCTGGAATTCCAGGTGTGAGCCATCATGCCCAGACTGGTAGTAGTATAATTTTTAAGGACTGAGGATCAGCTTACTTCCAAATTATCTATTCGTGATCCTACCCTAGGCCAGCATTAATGGCAACAGTCCAGAGAAATTCTACTTTACAGAATGAACAGGAAGTCATGCTAATTATAAATAAAGGTAGTAAGTTTTTCATTTATATAATAGTTAAAATAAGGAGTTCAGACCAGATCATATGTATCATTCCTTCTTACTCTCTAACTCTAAAAAATATAGGATAGGGATGAGCCCCAAAGCCCAAATAAGCGGAGTAAACACCCTGCCCCACAGAGGCAGAGCCTGCAGGAAGAGACATTCACTTCAAACTAAGTCTCACCAGTGAAAGGAGAGAGTCACTTCAACCCACATTCTAAAATGTTTATTCTAAGTTTCACATATACCCTTATAAGATGCACCGCAGGTCTATGAAACTAGTGTATGGTGCCCCATGATCACATTAATGTACACAGCTAGAATTTAATAAAAAAAGAAAAAAAGGAAAGACCACCAATTTCAAAATAAAAATTAAAAAAAAAATTAAAGGACAAAAATAAATAAATAAATAATAAAAAGTTTATTCTCAGAGTGGTTATAAAATCATTAGAAAAGGAAAAATACCACCAAATATAGGAGTAGGGAAAACAGGGAAATAATAGATACTGCACTAACCCAATATGTTTATTTCTAATGAAAGTTGTATTTTATGATAGTATATACCTTAAAAACCTGAACATTCACCTTGAGATTGCAAGCCTTTTAGAGAATGAAGCATTAAGATATCCATACCCACACCTACCATCTTCTTCCTCTCCCTCCCAACTGCCTTCTCGGGAAAAGAACCAGCTAACTGCAGTTAACTTGTGCAAGTGGTTAAACCAGTACTTATTTCTCAAACCAGGATATATCTGCCAGAATCCAGAAATACAAGAATTTTATAATTTTAGATTTAGATCCTAATGATAAGCTAAAAATAAATAAGTAAATAATTCTGGATCCATCTGACTAAAAAAAAAAGAAAGAAAGGAAATAAATCACCTGACCACTGCTATGCAATTCCAGCACCTGTTTCTGTCTTATTCTTCATGTGCTGGTCGACATGCAGGCCAGCTGATCTCTAAAGCAGTGATTTTCAACAGGTGTATCACAGCAAACTGCCAGGAGGATCTTAGATATGCTGCAAACATTTTTAAAGATCATTAATGAAATTATTTTCAAAAGAAGTTCAAAGCATAGTAAGTATATATATATATTTCTTTTACTCTTTTTTTCTTTCGTCAACATAATTTAAGTCTGCCACAAAAGTTGAACTATAGGTATAAGTGAGCCGTGAGATAAAAAAGGTTGAAAACATTACTCTGAAGGATGACAACCCCAAACACTGAACTCTTACTAAATGGTCCTTTTACTTATGGTTTATAATTTCTCTCTTCCCCCCAAAATGCAAAATTAAAAGATATTGTTATTTGAATTAGGCTTTTGTTTTCTAAAACCATATAGTACAAAGTGACTGATTTGACACCAAGAAAATAATAGTACAAGGAGTAACATAGCACAGGCCCCCAATTCCATGTCTGAAATCCTTGTGGTCATAGACACATATTGCACTTCAGACTTTTTTCAGTTCTCAGGAAGGTAAGATAGTTTATACGCTGTGTATGAGCTGATATCCCTAGCAGTCATAGTTCTACAGTGAAAGATGGGAATAGTTACACGGTTAAAGGATACATTTTCTTAAATAAGGTAAAATCAAAACTGACACCCCCAGGGCAAAAAGCAATTGTACAACACAGTGTACAATTCATCTGCATTTCCAGGGGCAATAATTGTTTTCATTATTAACAGTTTCCTACAACTTGCGGCCTAGTAAAATAATTCAAAGACCATGCAAGGTGTAGGTAACCTAGAAAGATACACCTGACAGCACACCCAGGAATCTTTTCTGTCAATTTCAAATTCACAATTTTTCTTGACATTACTAAATAGGAGGAATGAGTATTATAGCTTGAAATCCCTTTAGGTCAAACTTGGTGCCAAGCTAGTCCATGACAAATTTATTTTAAGAACTTTGTTTTCATAACTTTGAGACTTCGGTCAATTTCTCATAAAAATGAAAGGGTTTTCTTATCATTTTAACCACAGTATCTTATGTTGGTTCTGATATAAGAAACCAACATGTTTTGCAGGCAAACATGATGAATGAGGACAATCCCTCTGGCCAATATAATAGCACATCAGGGTCAAAAGACCCTGGTGTGTGGCGTTGGCCCACACTCCAGCTCTACCAGTGCCGTCATTATTCAGCTTAGGCAAATCACCTGTCCTCCCTAGGCTTCAGTTCCATCACCTGCAGAGAGATTTGAACAGTCCCTTCAAATTCTAAACATCCAGAATCCCACCTGACAACAGAAACGTCAGGGACCATGACTTGGCACAGGAAAAACCTATTCCAGATTAAAACCGGCAACACCCCACCTTGGTCAAATCCCAGTGCAAAACAGTTTTTTTTTTAATGAAGGTTTCTTCAATAAATCCAGACTTATGTTCAAATCATAGCTCCAAGAAATAGTAAGTGGGTGACCCTGTGCAGGTTACTAAACCTCTCTGAACCTCAATTTCCATGTAGGGAAATTGAAAATCACATCTCTATCTCAAAGTCTGCCTCTTGTAGACGTCATTATCAGACTGCCTTCATTCTGCCTGCAGTGGACACTCTAAGGGTTTCCAGTCGAGTTATACTTTTTCCAGATAGTCAGGAGATCTCAGAGTCACATGCTAGGCCTTCGATTCACTTTTATTCTGCTATAGTGTTTGAGGTATTTTTGCCTTCATTTTTTATATTCCTTCACCTAGAATGAACTTCCTTCTCCCATCTTCTCCAGATCATCTTCCAACCCCCAGCTCAGGAATCCACTCTCCATGCGGACTCCCCTGATGCCCTCTGACCCGGTCAGTGACCTTAGGTGGAGCTCCTGCTCCTATACCCTTCCCTCCCCACTCCTCCTCCCCATCGTAGAACACAGTGTGATTAGTGTGACATTGGTTCAGAATGCCACCTAACTTTGTATCTCTGGCAACAACAGTGCCTGACATATAGTTGGTGCTCAATATAAATTCCTGCAGAATTCAATTCCTTTTTACCACCCAACACATGGATTTGCCCATTGTTAATAGATAAATTATGCCACTACCTGACTATTCAAGGAGAGAAACGGAGAGCCTTCTGTCACTTGGGATCTGTGTTGGAAAAGGAGGAGGCACATAGTGTTGGATTCCAGCCAGAGAGGGCCAAGATGGGTAGGGAAATGGGACATCATGGCAGCCAGTCAGCCCAGAGAGAGAACACACGAGTCAGCAGCAGTCTCGACCAAGCATAAAAACAGTCACATTATCTAGAGTGAAGGCTGGACCAAATCCCAGAAGCTAGAACAGAATTGGCCAAAGTAAATTTTACAGACTATTAGATCCACAAGAGGGTTCCCGATAAAGCTCAAGAGAGGAGGCAGGTAGGAAAAACTATACCCCCGACTCTGCCCTCCTCTTAGGTAGGTACACGTGTGTGTGTCTAGGAGGAGAGTAGGCCAGGGGCCCCCGCAGGCGAGACAACTGTCAACCTTCATTCTGTTTGTGGCTCCCCCAACAGCTCTCACCACACACCCAGCCATTTCATGACACCTTTAACACCATCCTATTGGAAACACGGGTCAGAACTAAGCCCAGAGCTTGATCTACATGGGGAATACACAGATAAGACTCTGGCAAACACAAAAACGAGACCAAATAACAGACAAGAACTGAGACAAGCTGGCCAAAGACAGGGCCACAGAGGCAAAGGCAAGGCCAGAGAGGTCAACACCTGCAATGGAGTGCCCTGCCCATAGACCACAGGTGTCCCAAAGGCAGACACCCTCTTCAATCATCCCTTCACCCTGTAGAACCTTGGACATAACAGTCTGGACTGACAGGATTCTGGAGAACCAGCAGAAACTCGAGAATGAAATGGACCAAAGTAAGCAAGGTTCTCAACCTGGCTAAATATGAGGATTACCTGGGAAGCTCTAAGAACTATGGATTTCCCAGGCTTGCCCCCAGATCAATTAAAGTGGACACTGATAACCAGAGAATCCCTGCTTGCTCAACAGAGAACTTTTATATGTCTCCTCCAGGAAAGGCCCATCGGCTCCTCTCCCAACACAGCGAAGGTGGAATCCACCAACAGAGGAAGCACAGCCCTGGCCCATTAAGGGAGGGAGGGGAAAACTGCCGACAGATCCTGGGTCCAAATGAGGCTTCAGCCCATCCCAACCATTTCCCTGAGAGTGCTCAATGAAAATCGCCACAGATTCTCCCAGAAAACGCCACTCTAGCCTTTCCCTAAAAATAGCTTGTCTTCCTTGGAGGGGTCACATCCTTGGCCTTCGAAGAGAAAAGCATAAACACAACTCTTGCCAAGCCAGGCTCTCAACACTTAAATCAGCCTGCTCTGAAGTCCACATGAAGTTCCAAGAACAAGAAGAGTTTCTGTAAAGAGTTTAACAGCAGACCACGCTTATTATGCAAGGCGCCCAGCTCCAGTTCTCAAATGCTTCATGTCCAGAAGTTCAAATTAATTATTGCTTGACCAAACGAAAAGTGAGTTATGGCTTTCTGTCATTTCAGCCAGGATATTCTCCAGGCTGCCAAAAACATGTGCATACCCAAACACCAAAACTACGTAGGAAGGTTACAGAACGTCCTCACCAGAGACGGGACAGAATTTTCACTTCATAAATCAACAAGAAACTCTGAGAAGGCGGCCAGTTGAAAAGACAAGCTACACTGATGAAATATTTTCCTAATTCACCTCATTCAGGGAAATTGATTCATTTTTTATTTTTATTATTATGGGTACATAATAGTTGTATATCTTTAGAGGGTACATGGGATGTTTTAATATAGGCATACAAGGTGTATTAAGCAAATCAAGGTAAGGGGGATCCTCCACCTCAGCCATTTAGCATGTCTTTGTGTAAGGAACATTCCAAGGCCACTCTTTTAGTTACTTTAAAGTACACTCTGACTTACTGTTGACTATAGTCACTTCGTTTTGCTATCAAATACTTTTCATTCTATCTAACTACCCAACTATATTTTTGCTCCCATTAACCATCCCCACTTCATCCCCTCCTCCCCCCCTACCTTCCCCAGCCTCTGGGAACCATCATCCTACTCTCTGTCTCCATGAGATCAATTGTTTTTAATATTTATCTCCCACTTACGAAAGAGAACATGTGAGATCTGACTTTCCATGTGTGGCTTATTTTACTTAACATGATATTCTCCAGTTCCACCCATGAGGGGTAAGTCATTTTTTTTCCCGTTTTTTTTTTTTTTTTTTTTTTAATAGAGACAGAGTCTCACTTTATTGCCCTGGGTAGAGTGCGGTGGCATCTCAGCTCACAGCAACCTCCAACTCCCAGGCTTAGGCAGTTCTCTTGCCTCAGCCTCCCGAGTAGCTGGGACTACAGGCACAGCCACAATGCCCGGCTATTTTTGTTGTTGTTGTTGTGATTTAGCCAGGGCTGGGTTTGAACCCACCACCCTTGGTATATGGGGCCGGCGCCCTACAAAGTCTTTTTTTTTTTTTTTTTTAACTTTATGAACAAGTAATTCTTAATACAAATAACAAAGCCAGTTAACTTTGTTGCATAAGGAGCAATAAAGTCTTTATCTGAATAAATCAGGTGATTTTTCACTTTTATTTAAGACATTGTTTTTAATAAAATCTCTTCCCACCCTGACCCTCACCCTACTATTTGGGAAGAAGAGGAGGTCAGGACTGCCAGTAACAAACCCACGGTAGCATCCGTCTCTCATCTGCCAGCCTGCCTTCCATGGATGGCATGCAAAGCCCACGCCTATTTAGAGTGTGTTTCAAATTTACTTCATCCTTATTTCATCTCTGCTGGAAGTGTCAACCAAAATTCTAATGTGTGTATTACTGCCATACAACTTTGCACGCTGTAGTTGCACTTCGGAATGTAAAATTAACGACAGTAAGTGGAATACTCGAACTATTTTGCTAAAGAGGTTAAATTCCTCCCCTTTAAAATTAGAACATTCAACCTGGCCAAAAAAAGTAGTCCTCTGTCTACATTTTCCCCTCTGTTTCTTATCTCCAGACTTCCCATCTTACTTAGGAGGCTGAAAGAACAGAGGAGGGGGAAGCAAAATCCCTTTCACATCCTGTAATTTGTCTGGTATATTGGAACTGAGAAGACTTATGAAACTCAAGCCTCAATCCTTTTTTATTATTATTTTAGTTTTGAGTACTTCATTTTTTTTCTGGAGTAGAATTGTTTTGGCTGTTTTAAGCAACTTTTTACAAAGTTCAATGAAAAGGTTAAAAAAAAAAAACTCCTGATTTCACTATGTCCCCCCAAAGGAAAGGTCGATCTTTACCTCATATGTGTTTCTTTTACCCAGATAAGGTGCCACGCTTGCATATGCACGTATGACACTTGTGTGAAAATGTTTTTGTTCCCAATTACCAAAATTTGACTAATCTAGCCAAAGGGAAACGACGAAATATATACACATACACGTATGTATATTACATTCCTAGAGATGATACTCCCTGTTCCTGTCTCCAGGCTAAGAAGGAGGACCTTGGCTGTCATCAGGAATCCAGGCCCTTGCTTCCCAAAGTGTGGCCCTCAGACCAGCAGCACTGACATCATCTCATGTCTAATGAGCTCCTCTAGGATCTCCTATATCAGAGTCCCCAACAGACGGGGATCCCAAACAGAGTTAGGATCCCCAACAGAATCCCCAACAGAGTCACATGCATGGCAAAGGGTAAGATGCCCTGGTCTAGTACAAACTCCCACTCATGGGAAGAAATAGTATCTTCTCTCAGAAGTTCACTCAGCCTGATCCTTCGAGAGGCTAAATCCACGGGCCTGCAAAACCCACCAGAGGCCTCTCTGGGTTTCAGCAGAGGAAGGCAGTCATTCCTCAAACCAGGTGGCAACGGCAGGATGCTCCCAGGGCCGATGGCAGGAGGGGCCTCCCCCAGCCCGTGTGTTTCAACACAGCAGAGTCATTAATTAAGATCCGCTCTGCTGCTGGCAAAGCAGTCACTCTGGCGTTCCCTGTCTGCCTGGGACTGGCGTGAGGTGTGAGAATCTGGGTAGCCCTCTCCGTGGCTCTGCCCCGCTGGCGTTGATTGTGTATGATTAATGATTTAAAGGAATAAAAAGAGAAAGGTCAACTTCTGAGTTCAAGACAGAGCAGCTACACAGGGAGTAATTAAGATACTTGTGTAAGCATGATTAATAAGCACAAACTGGCACTCTGGGCAGTAAACAAGATGCAAGCAGATGGTTAGCAGAGAAAAGGGATTTTTTTTTTCCTTTCTAAAAGCAATTTTTCAGCAGCTTGAAACTTGGCTTGTGAATTCTCTTCCTCCCCCAAGTCTCAAAAAACTCATTATCTCCACATCCTTGGGAAAAAAAAAAAACCGTAGTGAGCCCCTTCAATGCTCACTCATTCTCTCTTCTCTAAAAACCTTATTATTGTATTTTATTTTCACAGATAACCAGAGTTTGCTTGTAAAATGGATGCAACTCATCTTTGTTTCGTGCTGCCTTTTATGTCAGATGTCCCATGAATTGGCGAGCCTGACAAGGTGGTTCACTGCGGAGCCTTTTAACTCCCACCCACCGCTTCTCCCCCCGGCCTGTGATGGGCAGAACAGAGGCGTCAACGGTGGCATTTCTGGAGAGTGCTGGCAGGCAGGTGTCAGAGCCGTCCGGCAGGCGCCCCTCACAAACACTAATCAGCCCTGGTGTTCTTTTACAATCCATATCTAATTCGCAAGTTTCATTCTTTCTGAAAAACAATTACTAGGTTTTGAAGTTCATTGTGCATTTACTCAACTGTCTCTTCACATTAACGTAAAGTGGGAACAAGAAAAAATAGAGTCAGCAGGGAAGGGACATCAAAAGACGTTAAGAGTAGATGAAGGCTTTATTTTAAGAGTAATATAATTACAGATGTGTGCAATATTCTACAATAAATGGAACACAAAAGGTGTATCCTGTACCTTCAAGGTGAGTGTGTGTGTGTGTGTGTGTGTGTGTAAGAGGGAGAGAAACAGAGAGACGAGACGGTAAGACAGACACTCAGACTCACACCTTCCCATACAGATGGGGAGAGAAAGAGGAAGAAAGTCAACTATGACTGGAGAAAACAAAAAGATTGTCCTAGGATCAAGAGTAAAGTGTACATCTCACTTAGCAAAGATCAAGAAAATAACAGGGCGGTTACAGAGCAGGAAGCCTTCATTTTCTCCCTCTCTATTGAGAAGAGAAAGAGGAAAAAGAGGGAGATGGGAGATGAAGGAAAGGAAAGAAAGGAATGAACAAAAAGAGATTAACAAAGAAAGAGAGGGAAGAAAAGAGGAGGGAGGGAGAGAAGGGGGAGGGAAGAAAGTTAGGTCTTTGGCAAAAAACGGAAAGAGACCTGCCAACCCTGATGAGGAATGTGCCAGACCTCTTCAAAACTGTGGTTCTTAAACTTCTTAAGGGGCACATGGCTTGACAGCCCCTGGGCCACTCTTGCCCTTGACAGGGGCAGGTGGGCACTCTGTGTCAGGAAAGTACCAAGTGTCTGCCCAGGCTATTCTTAACAAAGTAAACAGATCCGTATTGGCCCTTCCGTGGCCAGTCCCCAGGGCCTCCCATCTCACCCCTTGCCACTGGGTCCAGCCCTAAGGAGCTTCTCCACCTACCAACAGACCAACTCAGGCTCCAAACTTGAGCCCACATTACCCAGCTTCTAAGCCCCCAGGAACAGGAAAGACCACAAGCAGTGACCCCTGTACTTAGGGAGGTAAATGACTTTGAGAACAGATGTGTGGCTGTATTTTCTTCCTCACCACCACCCTCCAAGAAAGAAAACGCTAGTATATTATCACCACAGTGTTGACCTACTCAAACCTTCTGTTTTATACTGAACACCATCCTAGTGATTCTGAATCAGCATCTTCCAAAGCTGGTAGAAAAAAGTTCTTAAAGATAAAAATATTTGGGACACAATAAATTACTCAAAGTAAAATGAGATTCTTTGATGCTAATGTGCTTTGTGAATTGTCCATGGGGGATACAGCCCATCATTTCCCAAACTAACTTACTAACTTGACTTCAGCAGCCACTATTCCCTCCATGGAATATTCTTTCAGAAACAAAGCTCAGTCTACATTAAAAAAGAAAGAAAGAAAGAAAAGAAAGAACCCCACCTTGCTATTTGAGAGTGGTAATTGATTTACTCTCTTTTTCCTCCCCCAGTCTGAACACACTAGTATTGTAAGATTTTCCTTCTATTTCCTCCTGTTTTCTACCCTTTGAATCCTTCTTTGCCAGCCTGCTCCACCTCCCTTTTTTTTCACGGTAAGCAACTCCAGAGTTCCAACAAGGATCTCATTCACACAGCAGGAAGTGAAAAGGGCTTTGCACATCTCATTCCCTTTAAGACATCTCTGGACGGCATTGAGGTTTTCCCTAGTCACCCACATTATCTGCCTGAGGTCTCTGTCCAGAGAATGCATATCAATGATTTTTGTTTGTTCCAAGTCAATTAGTTGTAATCTCTGGAATAGACAGGCATAAATGAGTCTGAATGCCGTGGAACTAGACAGAAGAGGAGAAAACAAAATGCCCAGATTCTGCAGGGGCCCCCTTCCCAGCCCACATACGTCACTGTCAGGGTACTGTTCAGAAGGTCTAGTGTACGCACCAATGTTATCTACAGCCCAAAGAACAGTCAGAAAAAAAAAAAATCAAGGAAAAAATAGCTTCTTTCTTAGACTCCACTTTCAGCCTAGAACTCGTTGCGGTGCACCAAAATTGTTTAAACAGCCTCCCTAGTCTGCTAACTCACTCCGGTCTCTCACCCTAAAATCAAACTTAAATACCATTGAAGGTCCAATAATACCCCTGCCACTGCCACCTCCTCTATTCAACCACACACTGACATCTTCACAGCTATCTGAAAATGCAGCTACTTCTTGTCCCCGTTTTACAGATGAGAAAACTGAGAAGCAGAGAGGTTTGGTAACCTGCCCTAGGTTACGCACCTAGGAGGGGAGATCCGGGATTTGAAGCCCAGGCTGTGTGGTCCCGTTTTCCAGACTGGGACTTGCCTGGCTGCCGTCACTCTCCATTACCACCCTGACCATCTGAGCATAGTTTCCCAGGGTCCCAGAACACCAGGCCCCACGCTCCTGCCACGCTCCCTCCCACCCTCGCCTTCTTTCCCCTCGCTAATCATCCTCCCAGGATCAGCTTAAGTGCCACCATCTCTAAGATCTTCCTGAACACTCCGGGGGCCAGTGTATTTTCCTGGGAACGCTCATAACATGTGGTCTATCTCACCCAGCCTAGTGCTAAAGGACACGGTACCTCTTATTTTTCACCACTATTTTCAGTGTATTGATTGCTTTATCTCCTCAACTAGACTACAAACTCCTTGACGCTTCAAAATGCTACTAAGAACCTGAATAAATAAGCAGGCATCCTTTCTAGGCTGCCCAATCTCTTGACTGAGCCTGGATTTCCCTGGTGCTAAGCCTCATTCCAAATTTTCGTCCACACGCCTTCCCTCTCAAGCCTAAGTCTCCATTTTATTGTCTCTCAGGCTGGCCCACAAATTGAAATAGAACATGATGCTTAATTTTATATCATCCCGTTAAACGGCTTTAAACACTTCAATATTCCCCAAATGTAGTTAAATATATGAACTTGCACTTAGAGTTGTCAACAATGCATTGATGATTTGTTTTATGGTTGCATGTTAATCTACAATCTGTTTAATGCAATCCAATACATTAGTCAAGATGGTGATATATAAATTTAAGTCTTAGGCCATGAAATATCATTTAGGATTAAGACTCTAATCTCTCAACAGAAGAGAAGCCCGCTCACAAAAGCAAAGTCACTAAGAAGAGCCCCTGAGTATAAAAGGCATCCTTGTTGCTCCCTGCAGTGAGCAGATAAACTGTAGAGTATGCCAGTCCTAGAGGACGGGGGGAAAGGGCTAAAATCACCTTCCTGCCTGCAAGCAAAGACCCCCTCACTAAGTCAGCCTCATAAAATAGTCAAAAATTCTCTATCCCAGGGAGGACATGGTGGCTCATGCCTATAATTACGGAACACAAAGGTATGAGACTCCCTTGAGCCCATGAGTTCTAGACCAGCCTGGACAACACAGAGAGACCCTGTCTCTACCAAAAAAAAAAAAAAAAAAAAAAAAAAAATTAAATTAAATTAGCTACACCTCTTATTTTAAAAAATATGCTAACCCAAGGTACCACTGTTGATTACTACCTCTTCCTCCCTGAATGTAATGACACCGTAATAACATCAACAGTGGTTAAATCATAGAATGGAACTAATGGCCTAGGTACTTTTATTATCCTCATCGTACAGATGAAAACACTAAGGCACAGAGGAGTCATGTGACTCATTCAAGGTCACACAGCCAATAGGCAACATTGCTGAGCTGAGTAGTCTGGCTCTAGAGTCTGAGATCTTAGCTACTTTCTACTCAGCTCGTCTGCCCATACAAAACATCAGTCATCGGCCAGTTGCCAGGCTGAAGATTGAAAGACAACTATAAGTTCCCCGGGATAAAGCAGCCGTTCAAAAAATACTTCAGGAATGAGAAAAAGTGGAAGATACCGTGAACAGTTAAAACAAAAACTAAAAATGTAAGCTATTTACCGTCCTTGCTCAAAAAGTTCACAGTTAACAGGAGAGATGAGGCAAGTAAGAAATAAGCAGAAGGTCATTGTGACGCCAAAAGATGGGGAACCTAGGGGAGACTAGGGAGGGAGGCTGGTTGACAACCAAATTACAGAGAGGACAGGCTGGAAAGGGACAGTGGGATGAGACAAGGGCTGGAGAAGGGGTCCAGGTTCCACACCATGTTTAGACCAAGCACACCAGATTCCCCCTAAAACATGTCACTACTGGTACATGAAACATCCGCCATGCTGCAAGGCCTGTACCTTTCAGAGCAGAGGACCCAACAATGGCCTTCTCCCTGCCTGGAGCACCTAGACACATTTCCCTTCCCCTGAAAACAGATAGGGCCACTCTAGGACGCTGCCTCTCTCCACAGAGCCTTGTCTGCCAGGAGCTCAGGTCAGTTTGCTGTGCCTGGCACCAACATCATCAGATGCTTCATGCTTGGACTCACCTGAAAAGTGACTCACTCAGACTCCAGCATGGTTGAAAGCCCTCAGGACACCATAACCATCAGAGGGACCTCACAGATGTAGGCAGACTGTCTCTGCACACTCAGACTCGCAGTGGCACGGTCCCCACTGAGGAAACTGGCAATCCCAACATACCGGCCAGCTTCCCAGAACCGCAGCCACCACGACCTTTGTCAACTTTGTGCTTCACTGTTTACAAGTAATACATATTTCAGAAATGTCAAAATCCCTAGAGAAGTGTGGTGATAAAATGAATAGGCTGTTTGCACTCCACACTGATACTCCCAATTTCAGACTGTCAAAGTGCTTTTAGTTATAATAGGAAATGTACAAAGTTAGCTTTGCTTGTTTTGACAACCACAGAGAAGATTTATCAGTTACATGTAACCGTTAAAATGTCAAGATTTTCAAAGTAAAAATGGGTTCTCACCAAATTATAATATTATTGATGTTTTCATGATAACAAACACACACAATTTTTCAGATAGCTCTCCTCATCGCCTTTGTGTGGAAGAGTTTTAGAAATCCAGTCCACGTACCAAAACTTTGTTACTTTTGATTCCAACGAAGTTCATAAAAACTAGAGCAAAGTGGGCCGTGCCTGTGGCTCAAAGGAGTAGGGTACCGGCCCCACATGCCAGAGGTGGGGGTTCAAACCCAGCCCCGGCCAAAAACTGCAAAAAAATAAATAAAAATAAACTAGAGCAAAGTGAATTTTATTGTTTAGCCTCCAAAATGAGAAAAATCTCACATGATCATGATTTCAAATCCCTGAGCCGTGAAGATTTCTTTTCACCACCCTCTTCTGTCTCCCCAAATACATGCTTTTCTCATCCTTGCTTTTATGGCTTCCAATACATGAAATTCCCACTATTTTCCCTGAAAGCTTCTACAAAACGTTATCAGATTTCTCATTCTGTCAAACTTTCTTTTACGCGGCATGATTGTGGAGAGACGCTGAATTCACATCTGGGCACTACTGTGGCCTGGTTTTACCTCTCGTGCTAAACTTACCCCAAGACAAATGAACTAGCAAATCCTTGTGCCAGTGAATCTTGAAAGAATAAAGTGAAGGACAGGGTGGGGACAAAATCCTAATAATGAAGTAATTCCAGGATTAAGGGAAATGGAAATGATTCAGAATTTCCCAATGATAGAGTCGAATGCTAAATCAGCCTGCCTCTGTCCTCCCATTTGTCTCGAAGTTCCATGAGTAACAATTCCTAAGTTACAATATACTCCTTACATGAACATATCAGGTGGGAACTGTTGGTGGTTCCAATTCAACTTACACAAACTGAGTGGGCCGATGAACATTATCTCAGTCACCCTCCAGGACAACTGTGTAAAGATGTAATATCTCCAACATACAAATAAGGCTCAGAGATCGTAAGACACCTGCCCACAGACATACAGCCAGTAAGGGACAGAGCCAGAAACTGGACCCTTCGGCCACCTCTTCCTAACACAATTCAGTCTCCAAATTATTAATACAATTACTACACAGCCAAGGGGGGAATCTTTCAACCAAAGAATGTGCTTCTCAGGTATGCATCAGCTGTATCCCTCAGCCAAAAAGAGACAAAACCTTAAGGAACAAGGCCTGATCACCAAGGGGGCAGTATTGACTGGGTGTGACTCCCAGCACTGAGGAGCAAATGTTCCCACAAAGCCCAGCCCAGGACCTTACAAAGCAAATGCCCAACAAGTGCAAACTTCTTAACTTCTTAACAGTCTTACACGAGGCTGAGTTGGAGAGATATGAACAAAAGGGTATGTTCAGCAGACTCAGATAGGAATGCTAACAACATTTAAAAAGAAAAAACAGTGTTTATATTTTAAGCTTGACTTTCTATGAAGTTAATGTACAAACATAGGTTAATGGCCTCATATTGCAAGGAGTACATTTTCACACACAAATTTAAAATACTTTGAGTTATAAACTAAAAAGGAAAACTCTTTAAAAGATTAGCAGTGAGTTTGTAATAAATTTAAATTATGTTTAGATGGCTCCTTAACAAAACGTGCATACGTGTGTATGTTTTTATCTCTCCCAGACACAGCAGGAGCAGGGCAACTCACAGGCGCTAGGAATGCCCGACTAATTGTATTGTCAATATTAGGGGATCTTGTACACAACTGGATCTTTATGTTGTTACCCTATAACTCTCCCACACTCCCCACTTCTTCAGTGAAGGGCAACTTTAATTCATTGTAATTTAGATTTAATTTTGATTCCTTTTCTATCAGACCTGAGTAGACCTCTACCTAAGCAAGTAGAAGACAGAAATCGACTTTTTCCTTCAAGAAACCAGACCCTCACCCATCAACCTCAAGTGACAATTAGCAGTTTCTATGGCACATTATGTGAGAACTAACAAGGCAAAGGAATTGAGAGCAGCCTTTTCCCTTCACAATCCTGTCTGAAGCTTAAAAGGAAACCTGAACGCTAATGAATTCTGAATTCGTGTCAGCTCAATAGAGAGCTGAGTCTTTCATCTTCATCTGGAGTAGGAATGAAAGAAGAAAACCAACAGTTCATCCACGTCCCCCAAAATACCCTCTGCTTCAGGCCCATCCTTGGCTGAGAGATCATGGAGTCCACTAGAGCCAGAAATCACTTAATGTGACTATCTGATGTCATAGGGGAGCAACCCGAGCCCAGAAAAGCCAAGCAACTTGCCCAAAGTCACAAAGATAGTCTTCAAAACCAAACCCCTGACCTCCAGTCACTACTACTCTAGCAGAAGAAAGAAATAAAAGCTCAGGCTTTCTTCCAAGTGGGAAGAATGTCTGCCCATATTTTTTCTCCAGGTACTTGCAAAACTCTAAATCAACATATGAAGTGTGTTTAAACAAAAAGCAAGCATTCATGGGCTCAGAAAGAAGTGGTCAAAAGGGACCCTACTGAATGCCTCCTGGACACAGGCCACTAGGACCCAGATAGGGCATCTCCCACAGATTCCCTAAAAGGAACTCACCAGAAGACTCTGCACCAAAGGGCAGCTGATTATGTATTTTATGAGTAAGTCCTAGGCCCAAGGATTAAAACAAAGTACAGCCAGCTCAAAACCCAAGAGGAAAGGTTTAATGCTTCACAGAACCATTCACAGACAAGTTCAAAAAAGAAGCAGGTTTATCAGACAAAATAGTTCTGCAAAGCACTGTGATGTCAGGAAAACAGCGAGTTCCCAACTAAGTTTATCTGCCCTGACAGCTTCTGTCTTGGCCTGGCAGAGGCTGAGCGTCTACACAGTGAACATAAAGATAACCTGCAATGGCTACACATCCCCATCCATTTGCCAAAGGTCACTAAGGATTGAGCATTTTGCTTCAGTGACTCCACTAATCCAAAGACATGCCAATCTGCTTACTGTTACACAACATCAGGAGGTTGGGATTTGACTTATCGAGGGATGTCGGACTTGCTTTGTCAGAACTTGGTGGCTATTAGCACAAGGCTGAATGACCACAGCTGCAATGAATTTTTGAAAATTATCTGGTTTTAGGATGCCTAGGAATAAGGACACGACGAACAAGAAGACAGGAACGACTGTTGGACAACATTCCACTCCAAGAACATAAAAGCCAAATGGTGGAGCTTTCAGAAATTAAATTCATGGCCTGGAAAACAAGCCAAGATTAAAAACTGTCATGTTGATACAGTAGGCGCTCTTGAGAGTGGGGTGGTGGGGAAGATGTCAGAGACTGGATTGATCGCATTTTCATAGCAATATTGTGTGATGGAGGTGCGGAAGGGTCAAGTGTATCAATACCCTCTAGTGTTTGGGGGCACACACCATATCTTTCATCAAAATCCTATATAACGTAAAAATTCGTCATCATACAGTTCAATAGGTTTGGTTACCAAAGCCCTACCAAAGACTCTTCCCATGGAAGGAGAAGCAAGATTAGCTGCGTCCGATGCCTTCCTTGTGGGCCACCAGGCGGTGCTATGAACAGCAGCATGGCTCTCAACTAAGGGACAACTTGGAAAGATAAAGGTCCCTATGTCCCCTCTTCTAATGCAGCTTGAAAATCCCCTCCTATCATGTCTGAGCTGAAATTCTTTCCAGTCCCCACAGATTCTAAGAGGAGCTAATATTTTTCCTTGAGTGTCCAAAGAATGGATGAATGAATGATTTGCTGTGAGAGACCTCCAAACTTCCCATCAACTATTCCAACTGCACCCTTACACCACTGAAATTGGAAGAATTTCTAAGTGGGAGGTACCAGTGTGCACATTTCTCAGGGATGAGTTCCTCACACATAACCTCTCAGAATGAGATTTTCTGTTCCGATTCTAGAGCATGGAAGAGGTTGAGGGCTCAGGGTTTAACTCGCAGCTCCCTGGTATGTGAGGGATCCCACACGTCTAGCACACATGAATAGGTGACTGCTGCTGAGAGGCGTGCTCTGTCTCCTACCACACTTTGGGGCAGCAGCACACAGAACACAGAAACTCCACTGTGAAAACATCCACAAGGCGAGGGAGAGGGAAGACGCCGGCCCTTCCAGAGGAGAGAGGAAAGAGGAGAGGAATGTCAGGAGAGAAACAGAGGAGATGGGGTAAGAAATGGTGGATAGAATGTTTGGGGGCTAGGTGCTATTTTTTCACTCTTCATAACAATGTGAATAATACAAAGAGGCCCTCCACCTTTGCCCTGGGAAGACAGTGGGCAGGCCCTGCACGCTGGGGGTGACTATCCACAATGCTAATGAGAGTTCCCTCTGGCCCTGTCTGCCCTCCATGGGGGCTCATCCTCTGACCGCATCCTCACCTCTGGGCTGACCAGCAGTTTCGTCATGGGGCTGCAGAACAGAAGGGTCATCTGCAGGTTAGAAAAATGATGCCCCCCCCCACCAGAAATCTGAGACTTCCGGTCAGGAGAAACTCCCCTCCCTTTCTTTCAAAGAGTTAGAAGACAATTCTAAGTCTGTTTTCTTGGTTGTCCTTAAAATCGCCAATATTATCATCTTTATTTTTCTGCAGGAATTGAGGAGAGAGTCAGAGGGAGGGGTTGTAACCTATTCCAAAGTCAGAGCCAAGACTAGAACCTGGGTCCCAACTCCTACCCAGGAGATGAAACTCTTAAACTCTACTATTTCCCAAATATTTAATGAAAAGAAAAAGTCAGCAATTTTATCAAAGAGATAAGAAATAATTAAGTTATCAATGGAATACAATAGAGAGCCCAGAAACAAACTTTTGCATAGATAGTCAAATGACTTTGACAAGGGTATTAAGACCCGTCAGTGGGGGAAGGACAGTCTTTTCAATAAATGGTGCAGAGAAAACTGACATCCACATACAAAAGAATGGGTTGGCCCTTCCCTACCACCATATACAAATATTTGCTCAAAATGAACAAAAGACCTAAAAATTTAAGAAGTAAAACTATAAAACTCTTAGGAAAAAACACAGGGGAAAAGCTTCACGACATTGTGTTTGGCAATAGTTTCTTGGATAGAAAAGCATAGGCAACAAAAGAAAAAAACAAACTGAACTTCTTCACAATTAAAATCTTGTACATCAAAGGACACTATAAAAGAGCAAAAAGGCAACTCATAAAAAGGGAGTAAATATTTGCAAACCACATAGCTGATAAGGGATTAACAACCAAATATATAGAGAACTCCTTAAATGCAACAATAACATCAACCAAAAAAGATCTAATTCAAAAATAGGCAAATGGCTTGAATAGACATGTCCCCAAAGAAGATAAACAAATGAACAATAAACACATGAAAAAGTGTCCAACATCACTAATCATTAGGGAAATGAAAACAAAAACCACATGAGATACTATTTACATGCCAAGATGGCCATTATTAATAAAAAGGGGAAAAATAACAAGTGTTGGTAGGGACAGGCAGAAATTGGAACCTTTACACAATGCTGGTGGGAATATAAACTGGGCCAGTTGCTCTGAAAATGAGTGTGGTGGTTCCTCAAAAAATTAAAACATATAATCACCATATACTCCAGCAATTCCCCTTCTGGTTATATACCCAGAAGAACTGAAAGCAGGAACAGGAACAAATTTATGCACTCATGTTCACAGCAGCCAAAGGGCAGAAGCAATCAAGTGTCCACTGATAGATAATATATAGATTGTATATATATGCATAATGGCATTATTTGCAATAGCCAAAAACTGGAAACAATCCAAATTTCCATCAACAAAAGAGAAAGTATACAACCGTTGCGTTAAAAGAACAAAGTGCTGAGGAGACATTTGTGCTCCCATATTGAGAGCATTATTCACAATAGCCAAAAGGCAGAGGCCACCCAAGTGTCCGCTGACAGGTGAATGGATAAACAAAACGTGGTATAGACATACAGTGGAATATTAGTTGGCCTTAAAAGTGAAGGAGATTGTGAAATATGCTACAGTATGGATGAACCTTGAGCACATTATGCTAAGTGAAAAAAGCCAGAACAAAAAGATAAATACCATAAAATTCACTCACATGAAATACTTTGTGGTACTTAGAATAGCCAAATTCAGAGATATAAAGCAGAATAGGCATTTTTAGGGGCGGGGGGGAGGGGAGAATGGGAGTGTTATAGTTTCCATTATGCAAAATGAAAAAGGTTCTGGAAGTGAATGGTGGTTGTACAATCTAAAGGTTCTTAATGCTGCTGAACTGTACACTTTAAGGTGGTTATAATGGCTTAAAACAACAGGACCACAGCATTCTTATAAGAGAAAGTCATTCTACATCCCAGTTCTCTGGAAGATCCAGTTTTCAACCACTCAGAACATCCATTTCTTCAACTGTAAGATGGGGATGTGTCCCCCCACCCCGCCCAACTGAGGCACAGCACCAGGGAGTCCTGGTGTCATCCCTAACACATGTTTGGCATTCGATAAATCTTAGTTACCAGCTCCTTCCCCAGAGCAAATACTTTTCTGTTTCCAATTCAGAACAGCGAAACTTCCTCCTTTCTTAATTGTCAGGTTTGCTGGGAGGTAACTGGCAGCTTCCTTTGATTTCAGGATTGCTCTAGATGTTTTGCACCAAGAGGCTCCAGAGTCTTTGTAGGGATTGATGGCCAGATAATGAGACTGTATTTCTGCTCACATCCCCAAGCAGACCAGGACTGAGGCCCTCATGGTCTATATTTGCATATGTGAAACTGCAGAAACTCTAAATGCAAATAATAAATTCCCTGCACAGTCTCTACTTAGAGGAACCAAATAGGACACAGGCAGGAATATTTTCTGCAAGTTCTCTTTGATTCTCAAGCAGACAACTCTGCTCCATGGACCAGCCTGAGTGGTGGGGAGCTGTGCAGCCTTCTAGCAAGAGGCAGTGTGAAGTGTTTCAGAGACAGGGAGCCATGAATGAAATCCCAGCCACTGGGCCGTGAATGAAACAGCCACTTACCGTGATCTCGGGCAAGTTCTCAGATGCTTGGCTTGTTTCCTCATTTGTTAAATGAAAAGAAGCATACCCATCTAACAGGGTGGTCATGAAGATTACATAGGTTATTGTACATCCTGATATAATAGTTATGGGGGAAAGTCTCACAGTCTGCAGGTCACAGTAGCAGAACCACCCAAAGGAAGGCAGACTCCCTTTTGAGAAGTCTACCCTTTGGAGAGAGGGGTGGGAAGCAATCCCTTCCACACCATATGTTCAGGCAAACATAATCTGTGAACCCCAGAATTTACCTACACTTTCCTGGCTCTCCTGGCTTGGTGGGGAGAGGGGCAGTGGACAGAGAGAAAAGAAGGCAAATGGAAATTTAGAGGCTGTCCACCTTGCTCCCTTTCTCCAAGTCTGATCCCCACAAAGTGGGAGACCCAGCTACGTCTTACATCTGGGGTTCCATGAGATGAGTCAGATGGGTCTCTCTAAGTCCCCTGTTTAAGCTTAAGCTGCCTCAAATTGGTTACTGGTTTAATGCAACCAAGAGCCTCCATCAAGAGACCAATGGAGTCACCAAATGTCCTCATCCCCACTTCTACCTTCCTTCCTTCTGTCAAGTCACCAAACACCAGTGGGGTGGTGGTGACATCTCTGCTCATTCGACTCTGTCTTCAACAGCACACCTCCCTTTTTCCCCTCCCTCCCCACTATCCTCTCTGCCTGTTCTTTCAGACAAGTCTCATCTTCTACACTACACACACCTACACACATACACAGACCCCTCTCTACCACTCTGTCTTGGCTAATTATGCAAATGGCCAACAGCAACGTGCTGGCATTGGAAGCACCCAGTTGGCATCTCCCTCACATGCCATCCCGGTCCAGTGAGTCCTCATGATCTCCTTCACAGAGCTGGAAACCACTCATAATTACCTCCAGCACAGCCAAAGACTTTAGCAACAATGGCACATTTAAGTCTTTAGGGTCTTTAAAAATATTGGACACGGCTGCAAGCCTTCCAACTCAAAGTTGCACTCTTTACAGACCACCCCGGGACACATTTCCTACAACTTGTTGCAGCTGGTGAAGGGCAGGAGAGGTGGGCAGCAAGGACTACGAAGTCCTGGGGAAAAGAAGCATCCGGCAAGCTCCATCTCCCTAATCTGCATGGTGACTGCCGGCCAAGTTTGCTCCCCGAGCTGTGAGAAGGACCAATTAATTTATCAATCTGCACCTCTTTCTGCCATAACATATTTCCCTCTTGCCAACAAAAAATGTGTCCATTATCAGGCAGGCCCCTGTCCTCCTAAGCAGCCCAGGCGGCTGTATAATTACACTTCTTTCCTTGACAACTTGCATGATTGTTTTCCTAACAGTATATTACTTCGTTAGTACTTTCCAATATACGTTATTTTTAAACTGTCACTTTTGCCCAACTCATCCCAATTCGCACCCGTCTGTTTATCATAACAATCATTAATAACTGTCAGTCCACGCCATCAATGTAACGAACTCACTCCCTCATTAGCATGTTCTAGCATTTGTTCCATAGAGGGGGCTGATTATTTTTTACAACAGGCCAAGCCAATTACTTTAGTGAAATGGAATCACATTAATCAAAACTTAACAAGGTGGCAAATTTAAAGATATCAGATTGCAAAAGACAGCATAACTAATATGTCAGTGTCAGAGGTAGCGCGTAGGTATGCAGCAGCGGTACTAAATATATCTCTTCGCGGAGGCCACATGAATTTTGACGTTTCATATGATCTGACAACTACCCAAGTGATATTATAGAAGGCAAGAGCCCGGTGCTGCACGGCTCACAATGACTTTTGTAGATTCTGGCAAGGGCAGTGTGAGCAGAGAGGGAGGCCAGAAGAGGAGAGAAGAAAATGGTGGCCGCTCCTATCCAGGCTGGCAGACGGCAGTTGATCATGTCTCTCTGTGCCAAGGCATTTTCTTTTACACTTTAAATGATGATAGTCATCCATCACCGTCTGACAACTGCATCAAAACCAGCTGCAAAACATGCAAAGCCCAGCAGTCTAAAACATGCTGACACAACCAACAGAAAAACAGATTTGAAAATATATTTATTTATTTGTTTATTTATTCATTCATTCATTTATTCTATAGGAAAAGGATGTGAGAGAGGGGGAGGAGACCCAAAAGCAGGACAAGGGGTGAGGGTGGAGGTGGGGGTGGACTACATACATTCAGGAGCACAGCTGGGGGAAGGAAAATACCAGCAGTAAAGGGGGGAAGCAAAAGGAGAAAGGGAACAAAGGAATAGGATGAAATGAAGACAGAGAGACAAAGAAGAGGGGAAGGTGACAAATAGAGAAAGGCAGGAAGGCAGGGAAGAACGGGAAGAGAGAGCGAACGAAGAAATAGAGTTGCTGTCACCGTTGCAAAGGAAGGCAAAGCAGAGGAGGTGCTCTTCCAGGGGTGGTTCTATCCTCGGAATCTCTCTCCCGGTTAGCCTCATCCCTCTATGCCACCAGCCACGGCTTCCACACCAGCCTTTCTTACCTCCTTCCAGAAGATACCCCTTCCATCTAGGTCTCCCCTGCCTGCCTCCACTCCCTGAGTCAAATTGCTACCACCAGGACTCTGTTTCTAACACAGAGCTCTGCTGTCACCCACACACACACTGTGGGCCCCTGACCTACAGGGTTGGGCCTAACTCTGCAGCACAGCAGACAGTGGGCGCCCCCACCACCAGGCTGCTCAGTGTTCCCAGCTCATTATTCCTTCCCCCACCAACCTACCCTCCTCTCGGGCCTCTTCA
This sequence comes from Loris lydekkerianus, assembly GCA_963574355.1. NCBI lineage: Eukaryota > Metazoa > Chordata > Mammalia > Primates > Lorisidae > Loris > Loris lydekkerianus. Next base: position 32,346 of record CAUYPK010108181.1, on the reverse strand, counting down.
CCACCCGCAGGTAGTTCAAATCTCTGCCCTGCCATTTATTAGCTCAGTGACCTTGAACAAGTTACTGCACCTTTCTGAGCCTCCATTTCTTCATCTAGAACAACGGGAATAATATTACTTAAAGCTAGGAATTATCTTTAGGAGTGAAATGAGTAACATGCAGAAAGCACCAGAGACATGTTCAATGCATGTAGACACCACTCCCGGGCACGGTCCTTGGGGTAGAGCCTTTGTGTTTACTCACCTTTCTGGTTAGCACTAAGTAAGCGAGCCCTGGAAACCCGTGGAACTGAGCTGGTTAGAGCCCTTTTTTGCAGTTCTCACTTATGAGGTTTACCTTCTTCCCAGGACCTCTTCTGCCATGTATTTAATAAACTAGAGAACTGGCTGGCTACATGCAGAGAACAGAAGATGGGCAACATGATTTGTAGACTTTTTCAGGGATGAGCTGGCTTACAAAGGCACCATAGTCCAGTGTGACACATCTGAATGCATCCTTCCCTGGACCCAAACCCAACCAGCTCAGCCACCCTACTGTTATTGTATTTAATGAAGCCTATTTATTTATTTACTTATTCTGAGGAAGCCCAGAACCAGGTACACCATTCTGGCAAAGACCCCATTGTATAATGTGATTAGATTCAGTTATATCACACAGTTCATGAGATTGTGCTATGATTCATTTTTACAACTTAAATAGCTATTTGGTTGGGTTGCCAGGTTGAACGTGATGAATGTGTATGATACAACAGAACAAAGAGAAGGGCCAGTGCCTGTAAACTGAAACATTAGTCAGGGTATAACCCCTTCCCTCCTTAATGGGGATGCCTTCCTGGGGGCAGCTGTGCCATGCTCATTTTCCCTCCCATCTCCTATTTGGTATCAGATCTGTGCCACCAACAAAGGGGATGATTCGCCCTTCCCCTCAGCAAGGAAAAGCTTTCTCCAGAAAGGTCACCACCCCTTCTATCCCAATCCCTGTCTCAAGATAAGAGGTAAGAGCCACAAGTGTTCATGGTCCTATTTCAAAGTTCCATCACTTCCCAGATCTCCAGCCTACGTTCGAATCCTGAATCCTACGTGTCAAACGTTTACCTCACGTCCAAATTAACATTCATGGCAAATTAGCATTCATGATGGTAAGATACTGGCATGCCACCTAATTATGCATGAGCCACAAGATATAATGGTGGTCTAAAAAGGAATCACTTCAATAAAGCCGTTGAAATAACGTAAGGAGAAAAACAACTTGTATCGTTCCTACTGGTGTCTTTCACCTCACGTGAGAGATTTTTTTTTTTTAATTGTACCAGGGCATCTATTTAAAGATACCCTAAGGTAGCCTCTCCAACAAAGTACATCAACACTTTGTAAACTATCATTTTTTTTTTACAGAAAATTGGGTTTTCAGAGTAAAGAATCACACAGTTTTAATGTTAGAAGAGGTCTTACCAATTAACTCCAGCAGCAACTCATTTTTCTTCATTTTGCAGAAAAGAAATCAGACATGGCATATGTTCCAAAGGTGGGTACGACACAACACCCCATCAGTACGCCCTTCTAGCATATGACCTTGCTATCTCCCTATCCAAAGGCAGTCTAGATCCCTTCCCCTTGACCTGGGACAGGCTCGTGTTACTCTCACATAGTACACACAAGTCACGTTGTGTGACTTTGGAGGCTGTAGCATAAATGTGATGTAGCTTTCATCTCATTCTCTGAAACACTTGTGCTTGGAGCCCTAAGCCGCCATATAAAAAGTCCTGACACCCCCAAGTGGCTGGGCCGTGAGGAAGTCATGCCACATGGACAGGCATTTCTAGCGATCCCAGCCCATCACCATCAACTCACCCTCAGGCTGAGTCTTTCCAGCTCAAGCTCCAGGCTTGTGGACCAGCAACAAGCCATTCCACTGTGCCCTGTCCGAATTCCGGACCCAAAACATCCACGTACATATAAAAGGCTTGTTTTGAGTCCTTGGGTCTAAATAATGTACATCTTGGAAACAGTAGGAAGCCTAGGGGAGCGCAGGCTACCTGAGACCCAGACCCAGGCCTGCCTACTCAAGGGCAGCGCAGCTTCCCGCTTACCACTCTGCTGCTGCCCCGTTTGCATAAAGGAAGGTGTGCCTGTGCCACACACACCAGCTTGCTAGACCCATAACAACACAGACTAAGAAGAGTTTAGCCAAACTCTCTTCACATATACAGGAAATCAGCAGAGGTTTCTGCTGCCTTTGGGACCCATCAAACTTGAAAAACCAGCCAAGGGAAAACCTACATTCACCAGGAATAGCAAAAGCTGGATATTTGGGCATCCAAACAGAAAAAATATATATACCACCCCATAATCACTGACATTCACTGGCCCAGTGATTTGTTCCTAAATATAAAATTCCCTGAAAAGCAATCACTGCACCAAATGGAGGCCCTTATATCATATCTCCCTCAAATTCCATTTTACTTCAAGCTTGGAGAGTATCAACAGTCCCCTGTCCTGGTCCTCTGGACATTTAGGTCAGTGACTCAAGTCTGGATACTCAATATGGGCCCAGCAGAGAAACACCTAGGCTTAGCAGATTTAGAATTTGAGATGAAGGATCAAACAGGAGAAGAGAACTACCTGCTATAGTTGACTCTTCCTCTTCTTTTCATAGCCTCCAGTGTGGGCCTTTTACACACATTTTCAGAACCACCCTCTTCATGAATCTGCTAAGAATCTCAGTATCTTCACTCTGTTCTCAGCCAAGAGAACCCAATGTCATGATCCTCTAACAAGAGAGAGTTTGGATGGGCTTTCCCAGAGCAGTTGGGAATATTCCCAACCCCGTGCTTGATACGTGAGGAATTACTTGCACAATATGCTCTTTCCCCAAATTTATCATAATTTTTTTCAGATACAAACTAAACCTCATGGTCTGACAAAGGGTATTTATTTTTTTAGAGTCTGTGGTCTCTCACAAAGCTGAACCCAACTCCTGGGCGCAAGGGATCCTCCCACCTCAGCCTCCCAAGGAGGCTATTTATCTTTTTTGTAGATTGATTTAAATAAAGTCTTACAGAGACACAAAATTAAATCACTCTTGGCCATTCATTTAATGAACTGAAAATAAAAACCAAAACTATAAACTTTAGCATCTGTATGTATATATTATACATTCACATGTAGGCTTATTAATATACCGTTTGCATTTTCACAATCAAGACCATGGTGGACACTCTTGAGATGGAAATCACCATACGGACAGTCACCTTCAGCAGGAAGTCTGTCACAGCAGATCAGAGGGGAACTGAATGGCTCCCTTTCCATCATCCAACCAGAAGTACAAAGCACCATTTGTATTCTCTCTTTAACCTCCCAAGGGAGCACTGACCCTTTCTCCTCCCTTGGGCACGTTACCTCATCCTTCTCCACCTCAGAGTTTTCATTTGTAACACACCCAGAGAGATGAAGTGGCACAGAGCTCAAGTTCACAGAACTTGATGGAATTGTAAACCCAGGTCCCTGACTCTCAAAAGCCTGTTCTTCCCATCTCTACTTTCTTGGGTAGCTCTACAGTGGTGTTCTACAGCCGGGGCCCTGCGAGAGTGGCTGGACTGCAGTAAAGCCCAAGTGATGTGAAGCCTCGCAGAAGAATCTTCCACCTCCACACATCAACGCAATGGCCCAGGCCCCAAACTGAAAAGTCTGTCTCTCAGATTCTCAAATACCAAACTGTCAAGGGACAAAAACACCAACCAAACAAACAAGCAAACAACAACAAAAACAAAAATTCTAACTAAATTATCCCTGAAAGTTTCAAAAAAAAAAAAACAAAAAAAACCACCCAAGCTGCTCTTTGAACTAAACGCTGCAAGTCAGCTGAGGACAGAGCGCGCAGCTCCACCCTCTCCAACATTCTCACCTTGCACCAGACCTTCCCCAGCCTGACCGCTGTGGTAACAGAGAGGCTGCAGATGGGAGAGGGACCTCTAATTTATTTCCCTCCCTGATTTATTTTCCCCCTGCATATCACTTTGGTATGGCAACAATGCATAATTCGATTACACGTGATATATAAAATCATTGCAGCTGTTCAGAAATATTCACAGCAAGAGAATTTCGGCTCCACACTCAGACACTGATACACGGACAAGCAGATGTGCAGTCAAACTCTGCAAATATCCTGCTAACTCTACAAAGGGAGAAGAGGAAGCAAAAAGCTCTTCTTGCTACTAATTAGTATTTCTAGCATCCCTGCCTGCATGCTTTCTCTGTACGTGCAGAATTAAGGGAACCTCCTTAAAAAGATAAACCTCTACAGGCCTAATGAGGAGAAACAGCCTTTGGGGGTGAAAATGGTGGCAACACCACAGAGAAATCAGAGTGCATACCATTGACTTTTACTTTAAGAGGCTGCTCTGAAACCAGGTGCATTTAATTCCCTGTAAACGCCACGTAAAAGTTTCTCTCCTGCCCGCTCACTCTGTGGGCTACATACCGTGCCTAAGATTAATCCCTCAGGAGTTTTTTATTTCCTATGCTGCCTATCTTTCATCTTCACCCCAGACTAAGCAGATGGATGTGAATTCAAAGTTTTCTGATCTTTAGCACAAGTTATGGAGGGTTATCTTTGGCTGTATATCTTTCTGCTGGCAGTGCTCCCTTGGTGATGAAGGATTAACCACCCCAGCTGTCTCTTCCCAGAATGATGCAGTGCCGTGCTCCTCAACACGACAGCATCACTTAATCTTAATGTCCGCTCTCCGAGCACAGCCGCGCAGGACAAAGCCAATCAACATCAGATGCCACCAAGATGGACCTACTGCTTGGCCCTGGAGTCTCTCACCCTCTCACTCCTATTAATCAACATCATCCAACCCAATCCCAGAGTTCACTTCTCTCAAACCACAGTTAAGCCAAGCCAGGGTTCGTGTTAACCATCTGAAGCACGTGGCGGGAGGGGGCTGGCAGGAGACAGCCACATCAGGAGCACAGCATGCCAAGCCATGTCCCTGAATCAGAGAGCCCTTCCCTCTGCCCAACTTCTCTCCAAGGCCAACATTGGTTCTGGAGCACTCAACGTCCCTACCTGCACTGAAATTCACCCGTGTGGCATAATAGATGCTGATCTGAAACAAAACCTACTCGTTTTCCAGAGAGCCCAAAAGAGTCCGAAGAAAGACACGTGACCATTCCCCAACGGGCTGCATCAGCTGCCCTTCCCTCTTCCCCCTCACCAGCAGGTGCACCTGTGCTGACACTTGCAAAACTTGGCCTAACATAGTTTACTTCATTTTGCACAAGAACACTTAGTCTCACCACAGAGAGTACAAATGGAAAACAGGACCCAACCAAACAAACATCTTGCTTGTGTGGCTGATACGCTCATAAATACATTTGCTCCTCATAAAAATCCTAACCTTCCTCCTTCTCTTTAAGTGTACCTATCACAGGTAGGGAAAGCAAAATGGTACACTCAGGTTTTCCTCCAGCTTCAACCAATTATAGTAGTGTACCTCCCTTTTCTTTCTTAAGAAAGGGAACAAAAAAGTCAGCTCAGATCTCAAAGGCAAACGTAATAAAACAGTAAATTATTGCTGGAGTTTACTAAACAAATGCAACCTAGTTAAATTTGGAAAAATCTTCACTTTTGCTTACATTTGCAATTTTACTGCTGAACTACTGGTATTTCTTACTTATGCAACATTAAAATGTATAAGAAATCCTCTTGTGTGCTATATCCAGCATCTACTCTTGATTTATAATACCCAATTTAGGGGGGAAAAACACAACTAAACCTGATTTAAATCACAGATTACTCTGTAAAACACAAGCAAGGAACTATTCCAAATCCTAAATGTAATTTAAACATATTTATATTTTACAGTGATATATTTTCCCCATTCCTTGTCTTAGGACTGTAAACTTTCTATAATTATATAAGCAATTTCCCTAAGGTCACAACATTGATCATAGTTATAAATTGCTCAAGTACAACAACACGCAGTGAGCAGCAAAATATATGCTGGACATCACAAACAGTTTCATCAAATCAGGAAACGGGGCGGGGGAAGAGAAATGTGAGAAGAGGAGGAAGGGAGATAGAAAAAGTGAAAAGAGTAACAAAATTTTCCAAGAAGTCATTACACAATGTCACATTCCCTTCCCAAAGCTATTTGGAACACAGTTTTTTTTACAAATTATCCTGCAGTAGGGCTTGGTTTAATTTTGGATGATATTCTTCAACCCTTCCATGGAGATGGAAGCCGCAGAGACGCCCTCCAGCACAGGTGACCACCAAGGAGACAGATCGTACACAATTAAAGCGACCTTGAACAGCAGTCCTCAAACTGCATTCCTCGGAACCCAAGGATTGCAAGCAGGTACTTTCTGGGTGAAGCAGGTGGGATTCGAACTTTCTACCCAGTCTTTCACCAGAACACCTTCACCTTGTGTTTCCTCTAAGGGTGCTCTGGGGAGAACCCTGAATGGGAAGGACAGTATTAAAGGTTGAAAAAGGAAAAAAAAAGATTCAGAAACTATCACTTGCTGACACCACCATCATAAAGAATGAGACTAACGCAAGTGATTTGAGGATTCCTGGTTGTTTGTGTTTTTGGTGTTCAGAGGTAACTCTTGTCTTAATGAGAGGGGATTCAGGTGCTCTCTGCACACCATGCAAATAGGGCTGCTGTCAGGCGCCTCCAGCATCCAGGTTCCACCAGACGGGCTGACATGCCAGTCACCCCTCCTGGTTAACAATGCCACACTCCACACGGGGCAGCTGCCTATTAGGAAGACAGCTGAGACCCAGAGGGGAGGGAGGAATCACGTGTGACAGACACTGCAGAGCTCAATGTAAAATAACCCTAAAAAGACCTGGGTTTCTCTGAAAGCTTAGAAACCAAGCAGTTCACTTTTTTTTTTTTCCTCTGAATATTTTCCAAGGAAGTCTAAGAATCTCTGTAACTCATGTTCCCAGAGCAGCTTCCCGGGGAAACTGCAGAGCTCTTAGTACATACTAAACCTGCTTTCCAGAAGAGCCATTAGGAAATTGGCCTCCTGGAGCAAATAATGTCTCTCTGTCACTCTGCAGCCCGTCTCTCTATCGTTTCTTAGCCATCCTCCCTCCATCCCTCTGTCTCCATTTCTCTACTTATATACTGTGAACATTTTGCTCCCAAATAAAGGACATTTACCTTTCTGACTTTCCCTGCCCAGAGGTAATATTCACAATATTTCATAAAGTGCAGGCCTGGACCAGGGCGCGCTGAAGCTGGCTACACTCAGTGCTCAGTCCCACGCAAAGGTGGACCCAACCTATGAAAGTCGCGCCCAACAGCAAAAGAAAGAGAAGCTGTATGGCCTACTAGCTAACTTCGCAAGCTTTGAATTCAAGCAGAACCAAGTTCAAATCTCCACTCCACCAGTTTCTTTTCTGTAGAACCTTAAATTGCTTAGCTCAGAACCGTCTCTTCTGGGATAATAGGCACACTAATTCATCCCTGTGAAAAGTAAACCAGTTAATGCAAGTTAAACTGAAATGGCAAGCTAAAGTGTTCAAGGGATGTAAATCAGATACATTCTGTTCCCTTCTTTTCTGTTCTTGTTTGTTTGTTTTCTTTTGTTTTTTGGACCCCCAATAAAGAAGTTAAAAGATATAAAAGCCTTGCCTATCTAGGCCTTGGAAGAAGAGATCTCCAGGCCGTGGGTGGACTCTGCACAGGGTGAAATTTCAGAGTTACTGAACTGCCAGTAGAATTAAGTTTGGTCATGCGGCTGGGTTATCGCCCAGAGGCACCATAGGGCTGTCGTTCTTTACTAGATTTTGATCACCATTAAAAATATCACTCTACCAATTTAGAAAACTGTATGTGTATGCATCATCCAAAATGTATCAAAGCAAAACATAATATTATATATTTTAACAAATTATTTCTCAATAAATAATACATTGCATGAAAGACTGAAAAAAATAATGAAAACCACCTATAATCCTGCCACCCAGGTAACGATGACACAAATGGCATGTTTGTCTATGCCAACATTGTGCTGACTGCTTTACAATGTGATCTGATTTAATCCTCACTACTCTTTGGTATAAGAAACTGAGGCTTAAAGTGGTTAAATAATTTGTCCAAAGTCACATCATTATACCACTCCTCAGTGACAGCTTCTAGATTTGAACCTGTGTCGGAAATCAAAGCTTACGGGGGTAAGCTCCACACAAGACTGATTTCTGAAAATAACAGAAGTTCATGATTTGAAATAGTATTGCCTTCAACTCTTTCCTATACCTACAAATAGGTAGATAGGTAGATGGAGGCAAAAGATGCTCATTGAGTTATTTAACTTTTTACGTAGGATTAATCAATATATACACCTACATATGAAAATTATATTTGGCTTGGGTACAAAATCTTTAGCCCTATGAACAGTGGAGCAACTTTACAAATCTCAAAACCACTACTATTTTCCACTCTTATGCCAACCGCTGAGACTTTGGACATGGTTTCTACAAAATGAGGAAGCAGAACAACACAAACCCACAGCCACAGCCCACCAATTTCTCAGAAAATCCAGGGCAATGAAGACTAAAAGTTAAAGAAAAGCAGTGGGTAAAAAGACATGAACTGAACAAACATGCAGAGGTAGGAGTTTCTGTACAGATATTTTAATCAGCAAAGGAAAGCTGGGGTTCCTTTGAAGTGTCTAGAATAGCCAAGTCTTCATCCTTTAAATCAAATGCATCTTTTTTCATCTGAACAACTCTACAACTGGAGAGCCAGAAACATTCCATCTGGGGCCCATTCTTCCTCTCCTTCCCCTGCAGGTGCTGGTACTGGCTTTATTTATAGACAGATATCACCCCTACCTGACACCTTCTCATAAGACCAGACACTGGATTCTGCTCCAGGAGAAGGGCCGAAGAGAGACTCAGATCTCTCAAAAAACTGGAAGACTTTGAAAATAGAAACTACCCAGCAACTGATAGCCTCAACTCCTCAGAAGTCATTAAATAGATGGGACATAGGGAATCACAGCCACCATCCAATGTGAAAAGCCAAATGCTGCTCTCAGACACTCAGGCACAATTCCCAGGACTCCAGTCCACCCTGGCCCAAAGCAGGCGCCTATGAAAGTTAAATAATAATAACTGCTGGCAAAGAGCTTCTTAAAGACAACTGAGATCCAGCCTGCCATTTATCAATTACTGAGTTTACTAACTCAAAACACAATGTTTTGCAAAGGCCATCAGAGCCTGTGTTCCCTTTTCCCTTTTCCTGGAAACTGCCCCTAACTGATTCACAGACAGAGTGGACTCAGAGAGCAAAGCAAGCCAGCAGATTCTCACATTTCTCTGAAAAGGGTTGAAAGGAGTCTTATGAACTTCTTTGGAGGTGGACAGATGACCTTTTCATGGGTTTTCAACTTGATGAATTTAGACTATTTGGGAATATTGGTCATTATCATCATCTGTTCATCTTCTTTTACCCTCTTCAATAATATGTTATAGTTTTCTTCATATAAATCCTATATTATTTCTTCCTAATTTATAGGCATATTATTATAAATTAGAAATGAGAGCTCCTCTCTACTCTTCCCCTACCATTTCCGCTATATGGATTTTTCTGTATTTTTTAACTAACTACCTTACATAACTCTGACGTAATAGTTTTTTAGTTGATTCTGTTGGATTTTCCAGATTAGCAATCACATCACTCAAAAATACCTTTATCTCCTTTTCCTTTTTTTTTTAGAGACAGAGTCTTACTCTGTCGTCCTTGGTAGAGTGTCATGGCCTCATAGCTCACAGCAAACTTCAGCCCTTGGGCTTAGGCGATTCTCTTGCCTCAGCCTCCCAAGTAGCTAGGACTACAGGCGCCCACCACAACGCCCGGCTATTTTTTGTTGCAGTTTGGCCGGGGCTAGATTCGAACCCTCCACCCTCAGTATATGGGGCCGGCACCCTACTCACTGAGCCACAGGTGCCGCCCTCCTTTATCTCCTTTTCATCCACTTACACCTCTGTCCTCTAATTCTACTCTTACTGCAATAACTAAGGCGGTGACTACAAACTCAAATGCCCACACGACCAGGCAGGTAACATACTGAGCAAGGTGAGGTGAGATCTGGCAACCTAGAGAAAAACACCCTGTGTCTACAGGCAGCTGCCATCACTCTGCTCCCACCTCGCATGCAGGAACAAAGCTTCATCCTGGCAGATTTGCAAAAGAAGCTAGAGATAAGGATTGTGTGTCTGTGTCTGTGTCTGTGCAAATGAGAGAGAGAGAGAGAGAAACAGAAAGGGGGAAGAGGTGGAAAGAAAGAGGGAGAGAGAAAATGCATGAAACCTCCAGTTCATTGAAGATTAGAAACTAGGGTTTTTTTTAATTTTACACACAGAGCAGGCCAAAAATCAAATGTCATATGGTCATAGGCATCCCAAAAGTGACCAAGAAACTCTAGGCTAGATCTTCAAAAATTTAAGTGCTGAATTTAAATCATAACAGAAGTGGCTACCTCTATCTCATCCCCAACTTCCTGTAATATCAGCCACCAAAGAGGATGTTTGCCTTTGACTTGAGGTAAAGAGTCTGTACCACGTTAAGTTTCCAACAATACTAGCTTAGTATTGGAATATTTTACCTAAAATGAATTTTGAATTATCTTAAGATAATTTGGCTTTCTTCTTTGACTCGATGTGATTTATATTAGTAAAATTTCTAAGATTGGAAAGAAAAATAAGACAGAATACTTAAAACAGAACACTGCAGGTGCTTTCAAAAAAAAAAAAGAATGTAAAAAGATCTTGCCTGATTTTTTTAACTCCTTGGTTTTGTTTTATTGATTCAACACTTGGTTATGACTTACTTTCTCACCCATAGTCCAGCAATTTTTTCTAGTCTATTACAAGCCCAGTTATAAAACTGTCACTGACATCATCTGTTGCCAAAAAAAAAAAAAAATTATTCACAACTGGATTCATCATCAACTCCATCTACACAACCAGTTTCAAATTCCAAAGCAATTCCACACCACGACCACATCTGTACTCCCCAAATCCACTTTGATACAGTTTCCCAAGTCCACTTTGATACAGTTCACTCTTTGGAAAGATGTTAGAATGACAAATTTTCTGGGAACAGGTTTTCTTGGGGGCAAGGGCTGGGAAGACATTAAATAAAAAAGATGAAATTGGCTTAAGACAGAAAAGACATTCAGTACATGAATGTGAAAACATCACTAAACTTGGCTTACGAAATTGTTAATTATGTATTTGACAATGAAATATCACCAACAGCTGGGGTTAAAGAATACAAACCCACACAGGGAGCGGGTAGGAGTGGGGAAAAGTTCACACAAACACTATTAAAGAGGATGTATAAACCCAACCTCTTCTGCAGTAACAGTTTTCACCCTCGCACAATGGGCCACCCGCCTCCACCAACATTCACAAGACAGCTATTCCCAGGTTTCTAAGCGTAGGGTCTAAATTGGACACTCTCCTCCCCATTAGGAAGTTAGCCTGTAATGTTTGTGACCACCAGAGAAAAAGGACCAAGCCAGAAGCTAAAAGGATATACACGTGAAGGCTTAAAAAGAAAAGCCACCACTTTCAGAAGTTCAGTCTTAATTTTTTTCCCAGAATATGTAAATAGTCAGTGCTTGGGAGACAGCTCCAAAGAACCTCTCAGCACCTGACATCCCCTCTCCTCTCAAGCATGTGCTCTCAAGCACTCGCCACATCTGCCAGGAGTCTGTTCTCCTGGGACCCCTTCCCCAGCCCACAAGGCAGGGCCATCATCAGAAACACTCACATGGAATTATTCAGAAAATAATAGCACTCACTAGCAGAGTCAAGGACAAAGCAAAAGTCCAAATCAGACATCTTGCCAGACCCTGGGACACCAGAGGGAAAGATTAGGGTGTGGCAGCATGGGGAGGAACCCCACTGGTTAGGGACCCCTCAGCAGTTCTCAGAGTTGCAAAAGCCACAGGCCTCTCTACACCTGATAAAAAGTCAACCTGTTCCTTCCCCCACAAGACCTATCTGGTGGCAAAAAAAGAAAATCTAATCTTCCTTTAATTCCCCAGCACATTTTAACATATAACTTGAGAGTCCGAAGGCTATAAGCTTAGATAAAATATCAAAATATTTCTGTAAATATTTCTAATAAGTCTAAGAGTTTATTAGTAAAGCCATCCTGGACACTCGATCTTGGCTAGTTTAAGACACTAAATTTTAAAATCCAAAGGTTGGAGCCTTCTGGGGTGGTGGGGTGGGAGAAGATATCACAATGTTCTCTTCTTTTTAGGTGGGAGGATGAAACATCCTTAATTATCTGCCTTCAAGTATTTTTAGAAAATTCTGAGAACAACCAGATCATGATTTAAGTTTTTTGAAAAGTAAAGACCACCCACCAATGGACAGTCCAACACCTTCCCCTACCAATCTTCTCCAAAGATTTTCTCATCTTAGAGGAGGGTTTAAAAGACTGATACTCCTTCTAAATATCTCAGACTATCCCTATGGGTAAAAGGCACTGGAGTAACTAAGCTTCCAGGGGAAGGTACCAAGCCAACTCTTCTCTAGAATCCTCATGGCTACTGCAATGGGGATGAGCAGAAGAGCAAAGGTCTCTGGCTGGGTGCAAAGGTCTTGGAATATTAGGGGCCAATAATAAAATAGAGATTAATACAAGGGTGGAACACATTACGGCATCCAATGCTGACTTAAAAACCAACCAAACAAACTCATCTTCCCAGACAGCCTAAGAGCAATGTGTCCAGACGCCAGAATAAGGAGAATCAATTTAGGGCAGGTCAGTGGAAACAGCGCTACCCTTCAGAAGACCATGGCAAAAACCACATCAATGCCAGTCGTAGGAGATCACTTTATTTTGCAAAATATAAAACTGTTTCATTGTAAATCTATGGAAACAATGTCACAGGGGCCAAGGGCTGTCACTTTGAGTCAAAGAAGGCCCACTTCACTGTGGCGCTGATGGCCAGCAATGTCAAGGCAAATTACAGCCCCACTCACTGAGAGAGAAATCAAAGTCAGGAGAGGAACGTTCAGCTGGAGACACACTCGCGAGGCCAGCACTCCTTCCAAGCTGTGCTAATCTATCACAGGCTCAAACAAAAGAGGCGTGCCTCCCCCATGGAGAAATGGGAAGGGGCTGAGGATGGGATAGTTTGAAGGAAGACTTAGGAAGCTGTTCTTAAGGCCAAGGCACCCTATTCTTAACAACATGTGGGGGTGGCAGGAGATGGTGCAACAAGGCTCCCTGCCTGGTGGAACCTGAACTTAAAAAAGGGGGAGTCATGAACAGAAACTGCCAGGGACGGGTGCCCAAAGACAGAAGGGAAGCTCTTTCTCCAGCTTGCACAGAGGTCCCATGGGCTACCCAAGTGAAGCAATGGGTAACGCAGAAGGTGCCCTGACTCAGAGTGAGGAGTAGGAGGTCTTGGACATATCACAAACTCTCTGGGGACACAGTTCAGTCACACCTAATGAGAGATTCTGTAGAAACAGGGGGTTATGGCTAGAAGTGCGTGTCCCAAGAAGAGGTCAGCAGAAAAGATAAAAAGAAAAGACAAGCTGCTGCGGTGGCTCACGCCTATAATTTTAGCACTCTGGGAGGCTCAGGTGGGTGGATTGCTTGAGTTCAGGAGTTGGAGACCAGCCTGAGCAAGAGCGAGACCCCATTTCTAAAACTAGCTGGCCATTGTGGTGGGCACCTATAGTCCCAGCTACAGGAGGCTGAGGCAAGAGAATCACTTGAGCCCAAGAGTTTGAGGTTGCTGTGAGCTATGATTCCACAATACTCTACCAAGGGCAACAAAGTGAAATCCTGTCTCAAAAAATAAAAAAAGAAGAAAAGAAAAGAAAAGAAAGGAAAGGAAAAGTAAAGAGAAGAAAAGGCAAGTTCAAGCCTGGCTCTGGGACAGGAAAGGAATAGATCTATGCAAATTCCAAATCAGTCACAGGCGCTGATATCTGTTAAGGGAAACCAAAGGAGAAGGCCTAGGAGGGAAGCAGGCCTCCAGGAAATAGACTGTGTCAGTATCCACAGAGCCAGGCCTGGGGGCAAACTCCTCAGGTTCCTTGTCCTACAGCCAGCAGTTATCAAAACCGCTGATCCCAAGAATGAAGGCTGCCCAAGTTAAGCGTGTGCTCATCCCTTAAGAAAGGAAAGAGAACTCTCCATCTTCAAGCATCTTTGGGATGCTCAGCACTGTGGTGTGCATGCAAGCAAGTCTATGAAATCTCATTTCACCTGACTAGTTGCCTATTGTACAGATAAAAAAATAAATAAATAAAGCTCAAAGAGAGATTCAGAAACTTTCAACACATTTTCATCTACAGTCCTGGCCATGGAATATGATGGAGATTTTGTCTCTGAGAGCTTCATGGACAATTTCTTCTTCGGGCTCTGACGTCTTTTCTGAAAACCCAATACTACTGGACCCTGGAGCTCTCAGGTGGGGTAAATACCTATCCACAGCAAGATATCCATCCAGGCCACCCTTGCTTCCCAGAAACTCGGTGGTGGACCAGCCACCTTGATATTCACCTTGCCCACAAGAGAGAGTGTGAAACTACAGTGATCCTTGAAAGACTGGGGAAGGAAAGGATGTTCCCCGCACCCCTGTAATCACACGATTCCCACACAAACACAAGCCCCTGAGCTTGCAACAGAACCAGAAAATTCTACCTCACTGACAGCGGGAGAGTAGTCTGCTCAGGCAAGAGGAAAATGCAGCCAGAGTGGGGCTATAGGTCTGTCAACTCCACAAAAAGGGATCACCCTGGGCCCAGTCCTTCCATCAGGCAACTTTAAACTTTAGACATAAAAATGAAAAAGTGCCTTTGTTTAAAACCTTCCTGAAGTTTCTGATCATAATGATTTATGTAAATAAAATGTTAAATTAAAATGTAGGTGTTAATAAAATTACACATGTGATGGAATGGCTGTTCTTTTTTAAAATGATCTGCAATAAATTTTCTAAATTCTGATTGCAGGTGATTCGGGCCTTGAAAGCTTTGCCAACAATAGCCAGCAGAGGTCTATTACTGAAGTGGTATTAATATAGCTATCATCACCAATTCAAAGCAGATAATAAAGGACTGACACATTTATTATCATTATTAATTAACAGTTTTCTGAGATGGAATTAAATCAATATGCTGCTCTGATATCATTTTAACTAGTTATGCAAATCAAACATTTAGAGCCCATGAACAGATATAAATGCCATTCAAAATTCACTTCACACTTATTACTGTAATATCAGAACTTTCAGGCTTTGCTAGTAAAAAAAAAAAAAAAAAAAAAGGACTTAATGCTCATTTAATTACACTCAGACATAAAGCTTATGGAATGAAAGTTGAAATAGCTGATTAGTTAGGAAGTCATAGTAAGGCTGTAACACTCGGGATAGACCCTGAGATAATAATGTGAGAGTGTGAGTCTCTGCCCAGAGAGGTTCTGGCAGATCCTATTAGAAAGAACAATGACGTGAGTAGGAGAATCTGCTTAAAAATTACAAAGTTGAGGACTCCTTCTTAATCCAGAAAGAAGGAGGTGGGAAGGGGGGGGGGTAGATCAGGGAAAGAAAACCTATAACTCATCAATTATATAAATAGAAAACTTCCAGCTTCAATTACCCAACATTTCTTCCTAACTAATGACAATGATGTCTGCAGAGCCTTTTTTCCTGTAGAATGCTAATTCCACTTCCCAGGTCTTCTTCTCAGGTGACAAGAGGTCTCCACCCCAGGTGGTATGTCTGGAGCACCCCAGGGAGGTGTTAAGAGTGCTCTGCTCCTGGCCAGGAACAAGAAGAGAGCCTAAGGTATTGGAGGAGTGACCTAAACCTCCAAGTTTAGGAGCAGCTAAACTATAAAGAATGGGAGACCCTACAAATGCTACCAGAGGAATCTGCCCCGTCTGGGGCTCTGCGGCTATTCGGGCACTGAGGAGGCTGCTGGCTCTCTTGGGTACCCTAAAGCAGTGATACCCAGAGGTAGCATGACAGACAGAGCAACTTTCCACGGGCCCCCAGCCAGCACCTGCTGAGCATCATGCAGGTGACTTCTGGAAACCAGAGGCACATCCGCCGTCCACACCGCGGAAGAGGCAGCAGCTCTGGTAGGCCAGGGTGCTGGGTGTCTGGTCACATCAGCATAAAGGCCCAGGAAACAGCAGCCAGAGACTGAGAGACTGCAGGGGCCCTAGCTTTGGTTTGCAGTGGGGAGCTTGAGAGTTCTACAGATGCTTGCTGGGCTTCTAGCAAACAGAATTAAGCTTTGGGGATTTTTATGAAAAGGGCTGAACTGTTTCCATAGCTGGGCAATACCTCATTTGTCTTTTTTCTCTCCAAATCATATCTCTATCTTCACCCTAGAGTACATTTGATCCTTGGTGCAATCAAGTTCAAAGCCAGAAAATGAATAGTACATAGACCAAGAGAAAATGTAGTATAATCGTTCTCCTGTGACCCAAAAGAAACAATCTAAAAAGAAGGAAATCTTATAATCCTTTCTACAACTTTCAAACTTAACATGTTAAGATTCTTCATAATATAAAATCTTATAATCCTTTCTACTACCTTCAAACTTAACATGTTAAGATTCTTCATGATATAAAGCTCAAATCACAGACCAGTATCCACCACACTGTATTGCCCTTAGCCTTGGAGTTCACAAATTAAAAAACTGAAGTGGCTATGAAGTTCAGGTTTCATGTGCTATGATCCTACTCTGAGAGTGGGAAAATGCACCCAAAAAGATTGGAAAGATATGTAAGAAAAGGAACAGCAGTGAATGCAGAGTGGCCTGATTATGGGCGGTATTTTATTATATTCTTTGTATTTGACATAGTTTCCTAATTTTATCAAGGGCCATTCCTCTGCTGAAGAGTATTTACTAAGGGCCGATCCTCAGTAAATATTAACTAAGGGCCACTCACCAGGTAGGATGCTGGAGATAATGGTGATCAAGACAGACAAGGTCCCTGCTCGCTCAATGAAAACAATCTAACGGGGGAGACAGAGAATCCAACAAGCAATTGCAAACATGATTATTTTTGTGATTTAAAAAATAAGTATTTACAAAGCCTTTATTACTACTTGACAAAGATCCTTCCAGGGTCTTGAAAATATCTGAACCCTCTTAATTTAGAGTGTTCATAACTTTCCCCAATGGGAAGCAACTCCACGGTACGTGTTTGAGGCTTCGGAGATGACTATTCTTTCTTCCTTCTATACTGAAGGTAAAAGATTTCTGTCAGTATCCAAGATCTAAGCACTGTGCTAAACTGTCTTGATATGCTCTGTACTCTCGTGGTATGCATTTTAGTGAATATTTCCCACAGCAGAAAGTCAGGCCCTCTGTCTGCCTTTTTGGTCCCACTGACCTTGTATAGAGTTTGGGTGAACTGTACTTGAACAGCCAGACTCATCAACCCCACCTATGGCTCAAACTTTCTCCACTTCTGACTTTCCATCAGCCCCAAATATAAAGCAAAATTTCCATAAGTCAACCTCTTTAAAGGCTTTTGGCTTTTGTTTTTTGTTGGTTTTTTTTTTTTAAATCATCATTTTCCATACCTTCAAATATTTGGAGAATAACAGAATATAGAAAAATTGTTACAGTGGAAAAGGTTCTAAGTACTATCCCCCACTTCCTATCTAATTGCTTTTTACCCCCAAGAAATTCAACTTCTGGTTCATGAATAGCACGGATATAAAATTCTGTGCATGAAGACTAATGTGTGCAAATGGCTATGTCTCTAAGAGTGAATGTAAAACCTCATTGGCAGGTAAAATAAAACACAAGCTCAACCTGGTAGGTTGCTGTAGATGGGAGAGGTTATTTGCAAGGGTAAACAGTGACATTGGCCATGCCAAACCCTGAAACAGTCTTTGACTACTAAGGCATCAACTGATGCAGCCCAAACTCCCAGGAGGACTTAACAGGTGAGGCCAATAAGCAAAGCCATTCATAAGGCAAGCATCACCTGGGCAGCAATAACCTAGGATCAAAGCCCAGTGGCTGGAGCAACAAGGATGACATCCACCCAAGGTGGGGCTACAGAAAACTGGACCAGCCTGTTGTCATCAATGTCGAAAAGTGAACCTCAGCCCATCCACTTCCCCTTCAGTCAACATAGCCCAGCAGCCATCAGGCCGTTCGGGAGAATGCAGATGGCTCTGCCATCACATAAACAACTGTATGTTTTGCCCCAACTTGCCTGACTGTGGGCACCCAGGGGAAACCATCAAAAATGGAACCCTCTCTGTCTCTGCCTCCCTGTTAGCACTGTGCCCTGCCCAGTGGCAGATTTTAACCCATGTCATTAGAACAGGAAATAAGATGAAAACACCCAAACTCCATGGATCCTAATCACCGTGTTCCTAAAGGACCTCTCTCCAAGAGGACCTGTCCCCCTGCAACCTCACAAGACATTTCCTGCGCCAGCTGCAGGTCAAAGACTTCTCCACCCCTTCCCCAGTTCATAACCTCTCCCTCCTGGTTCTATCTCTGCTTAGCCTTCTGCTCCAGCTTGTCTGCTCTGCCTCAGAGCATTTCTTTGCTCTTATGTCCTTGGCACAAGAAACCACTCAAGAATATAAGTAGAAAGAACACCTTTAGGTCATCAAAGGATGTGGAGAGGAATGACTTGGGACTCTTGCTGTGAGCAGCTTGAACCACAGCCCAATGATTCTCTCTCCATGGGTGCTGTTCTAAGTAGGACTGAGCCGTGTCCGTGCATGGCAGGTGCTGGGGAGCTAAAATACCAGCAGCCTCTTGACTTTAAACTGTCTACCAAAATTACAAGTATACCATGGCATAAAAAATAAAAAAGCACTATGTCTCTAAATGCCTTTTCTCTATGAGGCTTCCTCAAAGTTGAAACTGGAGAAAGACAAGGATGGGAGAAGACTGTCTAAGACAAGAGTAGCTATTGAAATATTTTACAGAAAGGGAAACAAGCAGAGACTTGTGTTATTTTTAAGCCCGGAAAGAGAAATGAATAAGCGATAGCAAGAGATCTGCAGCTTGGGGAGAGAAATGTTTTCAGAAAGTAAGGAAAGTGGGGCAGTCCCCTGCATAAGTAACTAAGGAAAATACAAAATTACTTCTCAGTAACAGGTGGGCCAGCCTGACTCCCTCCAACCCCACCTTACCCTGACCTGTTACAATTCACCCAGAGTTGGGAGGAAATCTCCTGAGCTTCAGTGCAGTGAGTTGGGTTAGAAGAACATGGACTCCAGAGCTTCACTGCCTTGACTTGAATCCCGGCTCCCCTTCAGGTTAGACAAATCATCCAAACTCATGCCTCAGTTTCTTTATCTTCAAAGTGAGACTATCAATAATCCTCTCCCCTAGAGTTGTTGAGGATTAAATATGGTGGGAATATGAATAGTGCTTGCATATAGCACCATTATTATCATACCATCACTGCCATCTGAGAAGGTCCTTCGCACTCAAGCTTCACCCCACGGTGGCAGCCGCCCCACCATCACTGCTGAGCAGCTGGTGTTTGCAAAGCTCCCAGGGCTGAGAGAAACCCTGTGATCCTCCCATAAGATTATACTGCCCATACTGCAAATGGGCAAACTCCCCTGAATAAGATCACTTTGAAAACAATTTTGAAGACTTGGTCCTTCGCCTCACATAACCAATTTATAATAATAGGGCTTTTTTTTTTTTTTCCTGGCCCACAAGTCTCCTGGATTGTTATTAGTACTGCCTTGGTTAGGAAGCTGCAAAATGATCCTCTGACTAGAAATACTGGCATAATTTATTGCATTATTACTCTTCTGAACTGAAAGCAATTAATTACCTGGAGCAGGATGCACAAGTGAAAATTTATCAGAGGAAAGTGATGAAAAATGTGCCCACTGCTTTAAAATAATAGGTGCTTAATGGTTTTTTTGTTTGCTGGCTAATCTCAGGCATCTTATAAACAACTCTGCTTGGTTATCAGTTGTGAATTCCACGTCCCCCCTCCCCCTTTGCCCTCTTTACATTATTCTATCATCCCGTATCTCCCTTGAGGACAGGAAGAAATATCTAAAATATTCACTTAAAAGCAGAAGAGAGATACCATTCCTCTTCAGCATGGTGAAATTATTAATATAATGTAGAAATACGTGATAAAATATATTCACATGTTTATCACCCATATTGGTAACACAGATACATCTGCCTGACTGATGTCTCTTTTTCTCTACCAAAGCATTTTATTTTAAAACTTATAAAACCCATACTGGATAAAAAGACACATTCCAAGGGATATGTGTATTTTAACCATTACCTGCAACACCTCATAAGTGACAGTCATTCATATCACCTGCGTCTCAAAATCCCCAAATATGGTCTCCAAGAATTTTTTCCTCCAAGCACTCTCCCTCGTCTTGTTTTTTGTTTGTTTGTTTTGTTTTTTTTTCTCTTATTCCATCATCGACAACCAACATTCAAAAGGAACAAGGAAACAGGGCCAAGAATGTGTTCCTGTATTATTTATAAATTTCATGCCCATGTGAAAGATAGGAATGGGCTAAATTCATTATATTTGTTTCTACTTTTCAGAATTATTCACATCTGTATGATCGCGTAATTGTTTCTTCTATGAAGTTATTGGAGTAATTTTGCTCCGTATATTCCCGATCAATTCTCCCTCTCAAGGGCACAGTTGAAAAGTGATATTTGAAAACGGCCTCTGATAGATTGCATGGTTAGTCAGCAGCAGAGACAAACAACCTAATCCAGCACAAATTAGTTCGGCTGCCAGCAATAGTTTTATACAAAGATGTAAATTATGTTGTCAAAATCGGTCGCTTTCTAGCTTGCTGCTCAGCTAACAAGAAACCACTTTGGCTGATAAAGATGAACACTAAGCTTCCCACTCTTACAAATTTGCAAATCTGCCATTTCAGCATTCTGTTAGCCACAAACAAACAGCCTGCTATAATTGCTTCTTTTCTTCCATGGTGGTATTTTTCCTCCATGCACTGTTCCTTCCAGGCTGCTCTGGAAAATAACAACAACAACAAAGCCCCAAAGCACCACAACCATAAACACTAGCAACTCTCGGGCTAGAATTTAAGGAGAAGCTGAGCCCCTGCACTCAGGTCCCCTCACCTTCCTGCCCCCTTCTCCCCCATAGAAGCACCTGCCTGGTCCATTCATCACGGCACAGGCTGTATGCAGACCCTGGTGGCGTCACCCCACAATGCTGCTATCTACAGGACTGAGAGGGCAGGGAAAATTCTTGGCTTTAATGGAAATGAAAATACTCTTACGGCTTTGAACAAAGATTGTCTTTGACAGTATGCCATCCATTCTTTATTTTACAAGCTCCCATTCTGGGGAAGGAAGGAGAGAGGTGCACACTCTTTCAAGGGGCCCAGGTAGAAAGCTCCGCCAGGCTGCCTGTGCTAAATTGGAATCAGATAGATCTAATGCCGGACTGGAAATAATAACGCATTGTAACGGTAATTATATCCAGCATAAGTCAAATAAATAAATTATAAATTACAATTACCCTTTAAAGTTGCTAGTCTCACTGTTTGCTTTACAATTAACTGCAGGTGCTTCTGCATGTTTTATTACAGTCCCAAAGTTATATATTTGAAAGAATGGTACAGATGATTCCTGTTTATTTGTTAAATTAAAGCATTGTTGGTAAAATTACGGCTTAATTAATATTATGGGTACTGTATAACAAAATAGTTTACCTTGTACATAATTTATTTCCACATGCATATCTCAGCCCAGACCCATTACAGCTCTAAGGCAGCTAAAATAAAATATTCCTCCTTTGCCGGCATTTTTCTAAATAGCAGTTCACTAAATCAATATTATTCACTTGGTATTTTTAAAAGCAGTGTATCTTAATAATTACACAGCATTAGAGTAGGCAATAATTTCACTTGCTAAGCATATTAAATTTAGCAAACCATCAGTCAAATAGTTTGTTCTTTCTCAGAATGGGTAAGCAGTGAGTGAGTTTGGAATCATGTTCCTTTGGTATAAATGTCACATAGAGTTTAAGAATGCGTCTGTGACTCCCCAAGCCAGCCCAGCACTATATATCTTTATTAGTTTCAGTGGTCAGTGCAGTGACCAGTTGTTTATTCTCATTACTCAAGACAAGGTGAGCCACTTGGTAGTGACTGCAATCACAGCTAAAAACATATGACTTGGCAGAAAGTAAAAACCGTAGACAAGGCTACATACACAATGGCCTGGAAGCCTGCTCCACATAGGGGGCCGGAGGAAGGGTGGAAAGGAAGCTCATTAAACATACACGCACCATTTTGTGCATGAACATTTGATCTGTCGTGACCCTCTTATCTTTGGGATATCTTGTATTTTTTTTTTCATTTTTCTTAATTCATCATAAAAAACCATGAATTTCTTATCTCCCCTTTGTCTATGTCTGTATTTATTCTCTCAAGCTTGCAGAAAATGCTTTACGAAGCTTTTCTCTTCCTATACCATCACCCCTAAATAAAAGGAAGCGCCCTAAAAAACAAACTCCATTCTCTCTTGTAAATACACATGTGCACACACACAGCTTCTTTTCAGAAAATCAATTCATTCCCTGCATACAACCAAAGTAGGTGAATTTTGCCTGAGCTATAGGCAATTGCCAGCACAATGAAATCACTTTTTGATTGATACATTGACAAATGCAGTGGCCCCTGGATTTTGTGTTTAAAACATTCAGCTAACATCCCTTTATGATCACGGTAGGAAGAGGCAGAAAGAAGTGAAAACCAGCAAACAGCACTAGGATGTGGCCTCTCACTCCACACAGAAGGAGAGCAGCCCATGCCGCCATCATCTTCTTCACGCCCTCTCTACTCAGAGGCAGCCTAGACTTCTCCTTCCCCAGGCCCTCCTTCCATCAGATCAGGACCCCAGCAGAAACTCAGAGGTACAGCCCTCTCAGTCTACTTTTGGCCAAAGTCTAAACCAGTGATTTGCAACTGGTATGCCATGAAAGGATCTTAGGTGTGCCATGAACACTTTTAAAGATATTTTCCGAAAAAAAGTTCAAAGCACAGTAAGCATATTATTTTTTTCATTTTTTTTCTTGATCAAAATAATTTAGACGTGCCATGGAAGTTTAACTATAGGTTCCAGTGTGTCTCGAGATAAAAAAGGTTGAAAAATACTGATCTAAGCCTTACTCACAGGTGGTTCAAAGAACTTACAAACCTCAGAGAAACATCTATGAGAACTCCTATACTCAGGCAGGACATATAAACCAGGGGTTCATCAGCCTACTCTTCTTGGACAGCACAGACCCGCTTCCACCTCCAAGAGAGGACAGGTTTCTATTTGCCTAGTGACTGACAAGGTACAGACCAACGAACACTGGGCAGAAAAGCTTGTCCAGGCATGGAAAGGGGATATCTTCTTGGGAGAATGTGCGGGAGGACAGTAAGTCTTCATTCTACCCCACCAACAGAACAGTGTTCAATTACCTACTCTGTCCTGAGCATTACACAAGGCAAACACACACACACACGTGTGTGTGTGAAGAAAGATAACCACAAAGTTCAAAGTTAAGTTCAAAATGGCGACAGAGAAGAGACCACAAGGACATACGAGTTAATTGTCAAATGAACTATCTACCCAGCAATCATTACAGGAGTAACTCACAGTCACTAAGACAGAATATTTAGGGAAGAATTTACAAAAGAGATGAGATTTGAACTAGGTCTTGAAAAGCAATTCAGAACTGGAGTGATGGCAAGAAAAGAGAACTGCATTCAAAGTAAGCAAGACTGTGTGTTCCAAAGGCTCCAGGATCATGCACTGGAGTATATGAAAGTAGAACAACCTGCTTTGCTGCTGTAGGAGCCCAGCCCCAGCCAAAATCCACCGCAGAATTCCTAACCATCAGCAAACTCCTCAACCTGAAAGCCTAGGTTGTCAGGGCTGATATTTTTAAATGAAATCTTCTACCTACATTATAAGTCTTAAATGAAACTATGTTCAGTTTTTACATACGTGCCTAAATTGCACATCTTTTATTTCCATAAAAAGTATATTTTTCCATAAAAAGTAATGAAAAAATGATATTTCATTCAATATTTTGCTTTTCTGATACTATATTAATTGATATTGGGGTACAGCTAAAAAGTGACTGGACTCTGATGAAAAGATGACCAGCCTTGATCAGTGAAGGTAGCAAATGTTCTTCCAGGGGTCAGGGAATGTGTGCACTCTGGGCCTTCACACGCAAACGCTCCTGGAGGGCCAGTTCTGAGAGTGCTAGCCCAGGATGTTTACCAGCTGCAATGGGAGCAGAGTGTGCCCCAAGATAAGCATGGATGATGTAACATGGTAGGAAGGGTTGGCTGATGTTATTAGAACAAAATATGACTAAAGAAAGACAAAAAGTCATAAAAGTTATTGAACATACACTGCCACATTCATGGACAAGGACACAAAAACTCAAGTTCAGCAATTTTCACTGAATAAGGGTCACACAGCTATTAGTTTTTCAGAGCCCAAGTGTGAGCCCAGATCTGCCTAAATCTGAAGTAAATGCTGCGTGCCACCCCCCACTGCTACCTCCAAGAGAGTTGCTGGCTCACAGAAGAGATGATACTGAAGTAAAGCTCAGAGAAAATGAGATAGAAATAAAGGTTGGGAGAGGAACGCTGGGGCATGGGCTTTTTCTCTCAATCTCAGCCTAAGAACAGAAAAACCTTTGGGGCCTTACATATTCAGCCCATGCATCTTCTAACACTGCAGTGAACTAGAACTGTTGACGCTGATTAGAACCAGCACTGTGTACTAGCAGCCTTCTCTTGGGCTGCAAACCACAGACACCGCGAAGGAAATTACCCTAACACTTGCAGGTAGCTTCTGTTTGAGAGTAGTCAGCAGACACACAAAGGAATAATGCTCTAAGCAGAACAATGGAGTGGGAGCTGCAGATTGACAGGTGTGCACAGTTGAACTTGAACAACATAGGCTTGAACCGTACCAGTCCACTTACATAAGGATTTTCTGCCACCCCTGAGACAGCAAGACCCACCCCTCCTCTTCTTCCTCCTCCTCAGCCTACTCAACGTGACAGTGTGATTTCCACTTCATGAATAGTAAATACATTTCCCTTCCTTACGATTTTCTTAGTATTTTCTCAGCTTACTTTAAGAATACAGTATATATAACCCACATAACATATAAAATATGTGTCAATCAACTATGTTATCAGTAAGGCTTCCAATCAACAGTAGGCTATCAGTTTTGGAAGCAATCAAAAGTGATACTCAGAAGTTAAACTGTACAAGGTGAGGGGTGGTTAGTGTTCTTAATTCCCACATTTTTCAAGGATCAAATCTGGTAAACATAACTACATGAAGCTCGTGTAGGGAGAGGAGGAAGCAAAAGAGAAAGAATTAAAGAGAACAGATCTTAGAAGCAAATTTTCCTATTGTTTTTACAATGTTATTTTACGATGAATAGCATCTTCATAAGTTGGTAATTACTTTCAAAGGGAAGCAAATGCCAACTTTCCAGTCAGTACAGATGCAGGAAATATAAAACAACAATAGAGCAGGTGAATCGGATTATAAGACAGCAATACAAAAGCAGTCTCAAGTCAGTCCATGATTAATTCCCAGGGAATATCCCTTAGATGAGTACAGTGTATTGCTATTCACAAAGCTCCTCTACATTCAACATCTCATCTCATCTTCCTAGGAGAGGGGAAAAGGCTTATTCTCCACATTCTTGTCTTCTAGCCAAGGCAACAGAGGCCCATTGAGGTTGATTTGCCCAAGGTCACCATCAGTCTTTGGGAGGGCCAGGTCTGCTGGGCACTTAGTCCATCCAGGTGATCTCTCTTCCAAAGGAGCCAGAGGTTCAGACACAGAAAGATGGTGGTGCCAGGCTTTATGGAAAAAAGGAAAACGGTGTTTAACCTCAAGAACTGTGTATGAGTGAAGGAGAAGGGGACCCACATGGCAATTCAGGGAGACAGAGCAGAGTCATGACAAATGGATGAGAACAATACTCGTGGCTGTGAGGTGATGCAATGGTTTGGCTGGAGCAGAGTGTATAGATAAGGAGCACCCAGAGAGAAGTCCAAGGGGAGCAGCAAATACCAAGCTAAAATGACTATAGTTGGTTCAGTGGGGCCACTGAATGATTCCGGGGAGGAGAACGGCACAATAAAAGCAGCATATTCGTTACAGTGTAGATCTCTGCTGCTAAAATTGACTACAGAAGGGAACACTCAAACATACTGAATTGGCCAACTTCAGCCAATAATGAGTGAACAGAGGCTGCCACTAACTGGTACTCCCAACCAGCCATTTGCTAAATGATACAGGTAACATCTTTGTCTTAGAACAGTGTTTTTCTACCATTTTTATCTCACAGCACACTTAAATTATGTTGATGAAAAAAAAAAAAAAGAATATATAGGGTGTGTAGGCATCCATAAAGTTCATGTGCAATTTAAAATAGACCATTATTTGAAATAATTTAATAATTGTCTATTAATTGTGCAATTTAATTATTAATTGTGAAATAATTTAATAATTGTCTAATAATTGTGCAATTTAAAATAGACAATTATTAAATTATTTCAAATAATGGTCTATTTTAAATTGCACATGAACTTTATGGACATCCTGTAGTTACTGTACTTGAATTACTTTTGAAAATAATTTCATTAACGGTCTTCAATAATTTTTGCAACACATCTAAGATCCTCTCCTGGCAGTGTGCCATTGAAAATACACAACATTTCTTAGAAGTTACAGCTGGGGGACACCTTGGCAGCCTTCCCTACATGTCTTCATGCTGCCACCTGGCCTGCCCAGGCTTCTCCTCCCTACTGTGCTCTCCCATCTATTAATAGAATTTTCCAAGATCCGGATCTTACCTGGACACTTCTTACATCAGAACGCACATGCCTTGGTGGTAACTACAGCTTATCTGATAAAGTAACTGAGCTCAAGGCCACAATGGCAGGCTTTGGCCAGAAAGTCTCTCTTTCACACAGATGTACCTTCATAGAGACAGGGCTTTACGCTGGGGTTCCCAAACACCAGGGCCAGCGTGGATGATCCCCAACCCTGCCCCCAGAGAGTCTGCTAGTAGATATGGAATAGGGCCCCAGTATGTGCATTTTTATAATGCTTTCCAAGTGACTCTAATGTTTTGCCAGATTTGAAACCACTTAAAACTCCAAAGAGGAAAACAAGACTTCAGACACCCTGGAAACAAGAATCTGGTAGTATATTCTAGCCTTTATTAGATCCCTTCAAATGAAACCACACAAGAGAACCCTACCAAGTACTAGCGCTATGTCTCAGATGCTCAGATTTCACCAATGTTATACTACAAAGTTAGCAGATTCAGATACATACAACTATTTTCATAAATACCTCATAAAAGTAAATTTTGAGAAAATTCAAACACAACCCACACTAAAATTAATTTTGCCATATTAATAAGAAAAGACTGAAACATGGTAAAGATTTTTTAAAATATGGTTTAAAATTCCAAAAGGCGCTCTATGTATAAACACATAAACTATGATTTAACTCCTACACTCCAATCATCTAGCATGGAGAATAACAACTTTTGGTTATCTGCGTACCACACCCTAATTTTTGTGATATCTCTATAGCAGTTGTACAATTATGCTTAATACTTTTTCCTTTAACTGACTCACTTTTCCTATTAATTTGGAAATTAAAATATGAAAGTTATAGTCATAAATGGATAGCCAATATTACTTAACAGAAGTCAATTATAAACATAAACACAGCTATTAATATTTTAAACCGATTCTGTGTACCACCTAAAATCATTTCCTATGCGACCCTTCATCTAACACTTGCAAAATTGATCCAGAACCAACCATTTCATTCAACAGGAGCACAAAGTGGAGCTTACAGATGTAAAGAAATTTGACTAAGATCACACAGACTCTATGCAGGAGAACCACAACACTGGTCTCCTAATTCATTACCTGTTTATGTTTTTCCCTATACCATGACGAGTCAACTAATGCATTAACAGCAAATCACTGTGTTTTCATTAAACCAGTATTCTAAATATCTCTACTCTACAATATTTAGGATTCTAGTCCAAACAATTTTGTCTCTATCTCAAAGTAATTAAAGTTTTTCTTTCCTTTCCACTGCAGCATTGATTCTTATTCTTCCCCGTGCACCAACCAATATTCTATTTTTTTTAACAGAAAATTTCAGAAAATGATACTTAAAATAACACTTACAGGTTGATATCCCTACTCCAAATGCCTCAAAATCCAAAACTTTTTGAGCAAACAACTTTCAAAGGAAATGCTCGCTGAAGCATTCTGGATTTCAGATGTTCAGAGTAGGGATGCTCCACTGATACGTGTAACACAAATAGTCCAAGAAATGGACAAATTCAAAATCAAAAAACTTCTGGTCCTGTGCATTTCAGATACAGGATACTCAACCTGGGTGGACTCTTTTGATGTTGGCTCTCACGTTTACAAAATGCTATGCATATTTTTCAAGATATTAGTGTCTCAAGTAGTCAGACATCAGGTATATGACTCAGTCAGGGTTTGTCATCAAGAGCTAGAAAACCATCACAGGCTTCGGGTCCCTGTTCCTCAAGTCCATGTTGTTAATTAGCAGAGAGGAGGGAAAGGACCGCAGCCACGCCCCCTCGTCAACCACCACAATTCACTCCAGGTAACTGGGTGGCATCGGCTGATCATGAGCCAGGAACTTTGCTCCTGAAACACCCCACTCAGCAGGTGGGAGTCCCCAAGATGAGGGCAAAGCTTGGTAAGCACCTAACTGCTCTGCCCAGGAAGCAGCCAGCCACTGAACAAAGACACTCCACAACGGGTACATTCCTTCTATACTGCTGGTATCCTCAGGTTATAACAAGGATATCCGGTCTGTGATTCCGAAAGCAAAGGGGGAAAAAAACCACCACCAAGAGCCACAAAACCTTCTGGTAAATTAAATAGTGCATCATGAGTAACATGGCTATTATTCCATACACACATCTCACAATTGTGTTCACCGTGTTGTGTTGTCAGATAACTGTGGGTAAACCTCCATCCCTTCCAGGAAGAGAAAAGGAAGTCAGGCTGGGGTAGGGATGTGAGGAAGGACATTCTGGGAGGCAGAATGAGGGAGGAGAAAAAAAGTGCTAGGGTTTCTTTCTTCCCCTTTCTCCTCTAGTCTGTGGCGTGAAAAAAACAATGGCTTTTCTGAGGCACCGTGCAGACAAGGCAGCTCTGAAAAAAACTAATGGCCGTGATTAATGACAATGGGCTGGAGGAGAGTGGGGACACAGCCGCCACATACATCATCCCTTCCCGTCAGTCTCTGCTCCTCCCTGCCCCTCTTCCTCCTACCAGCAAGGCATTATAAAAACGTCTTATCTGCGCCGGACCCTTATTTTAAAGCTGAAATCACAGCTAGACCCCCCGCCACCCAAGAGAAAAACAAAGAGAAAAAATGGCCCCCCAAAAAAGGATGGTGCAAGAAGAAGGCAAAGGATGAAAGAGTGAGGAAGAACAAGAGAGGGAGAGAGACAAAGAGGTGATAGGGTGAACAAGAAAATGGCATGTAAAATAACTATAAGATATTCCAGGGGAAAATGTGCAGGCTGTAATCATTCAAGATTTCAGCAACTTGACTCCTCACATGCTGAAGCCACATTTTCAAGGTCTTATCTGCCATATGGTTCCCTGTTTGGATGATTTATTAGGTGTAGAAAGCACACTGATAAATTTTACTGCATTTCCCTGAATAGGCAACCTATGGTGTCAATAACAAAGCTCAGGCGGCTTTAATGAAAACTGCAAGCACCAAAGGGTAACCATTTATTTATGAGTCGCTATAGTATTACTAGGACAAAATTTATCTTCCCTTCTCACGCACTCTGTAGAAACCAAATCTGGTCAAAGTAACAGAGATCACATCCATATGTCAGTGGTTTGCTAACATCTCCCCTGCATGAAACACTGGCTGTTGCTCTGGAGAAATTGTTTGGTGACCCATTTTGCATAAGAAATCTTGTTTTTTAGGGGGGGAAAAAAAGGCAATCTGAAGACCCCTGCAAACACCATAGCCTTGGCAATCACAACTGAAAGTGCTAGGGAACCCTCTTGCTTTTCTTTACCTAGAAAATGGGACAGCTGCCCCAGGGGTAGGGATGAAAAAAGAGTGATGCACAGATGAAGAGGAAAGAGATTTAGAGATGCAGTCTGATCCATAAATAGTTTAAATTTACCAGTCCATACAACATGGTTCCCTTCTACTCACTCCATTTCTTAGGATACCAGTCATAAAATAAATGAAAATCTGCATTCCCCTCTCCTTTCCCCATTCCCAATGCCCCTCAATGCCCCCAGATGCCCCTCTTCTTGGCTAGTAGCTATCTGCAAGTCTGATGTAGGTGTTATTTTTATAACAGAGAAACAATCCAACTTTTTAAAACTCCAAAGGCAGCAAAACTACTGGCCCTCAGGGCAGGGGGTACTGGGGGAGCTGTAAAAGAAAGGAGGAAGAAAGCCAGATAGTGCTCGTTTACCATTTAATCCTGAGCCATGGCCAACTGCCACAACAAAAATATTTGGCCAGTTCTTCATGTCTACAGTTTTCGCCACTCTGTAACGTGCCTGTCCTGCGTGAAGACGGCCTTGCCCAGGAATGTCAAAAGAAGGAAAGGTAAAGAAGGAATTCAACCACAACAGCATACATTTGAGTAACGTTCTTAGTGCAGCAAACCCACAAAAGCAAAGTTAAAAGGCTGGGCCACGTCTTTGACCTGAGCAAAATCTCAACCTTTGTTTATTTTTTTCCACCAAAGTTAATCCTCTGAAAAAATGCCTCACTAGATGATTTTTACCTAGGTTGGTTTTGTTTTATACTTTTTTTTTATGCATAGCTTTTTTTCTTGTTCTGCATCGATATTTTCTCTAAGACTTTCTCAGTGAGCAGGCATGAAAAGCTGGGCTTATTGAGTCTTATTCATGCTGTTGCCTCTCCGCACCTACCTCTTCCATGTGTACAAGTACAAAATAAGCAAATATGTAAGCTAACTCTTTGGAAATCAGGACAATACTCAGCACTGTAGATTTTTAAAAAATCACTTTTCATGTCATATGTAATAAACAACTAAAAGTCATCTTAATCAGTTCAATTACTGCCATCACTGCTTTTTAAAATCTGTTTAGTAAAATGGCATCAATTAAAGTTTAATGTCTTATAAAAGACCATTCAAGTATTATAGTAGAATTAAAAGAAAATAGGTACTGCTTGGGATCTGGCCATATTTTTAGAGTTTCTCAACCAGAGAGATTTACAAGAATATTCATTATTGCCCAGATTGCTTTCAATTCAGCCTCTGGTTTATTAAAGAGGTAGAGCTAAAGGGCCTAGTACGGTTCAGAGAACATTCAACCAGCTGCGTTTCAGTTTGCTAACTATTGCAGCTAGCCTTCAAAGGCGTAGCAGAAGTAAAATCTCGCATTTATTTTTCTATACACTTTTCCTCTTAATTTTTAACCCCCTGAGTATTTCCAAAGGAAATCTAATCCACATAAGTCATTTGTACCTCGCCCACATACGCGGCATTTGAATGAGTTGTGTTGTTCCTAGAAGCCCCACCAACCTTTTCTGTTGGCCTCTGAAAGCCTTTCATTCTCTTCTTTAGAAGTTCCATTCTGGGGTGAATCAACAAACTTGAACCTTAAGGCAGCAGAGGGAACTAGGGAATGGGAGGATACAGAAAGAAGAGAAACAGAGAAGGACCTGTTAGGGGTTCCAGGGTGAGAGGAAAGCTTCTGTGTAGCCCCGACAAACAGGACCCACTCCCACGGCTGGGGAGGGCATTCAATGCCCCATGGGGTTTGGTCAAAGGGACAGATAGGGACTTCAACCCAGCCTCGCTCTACTGCTTGCACCCACCCAGAGGGTCTAATTCTCCCATAGGCACTGTGCAGGGTAGCTGCTGATATAGTCACATTAAGAAAATGGGAGTAAGCTGGTCACAGAAGGACGAACACCATATACTTAATTCCACTAGAGACTTTAAATACTTGCCCCAAGTATTACTTGCCCCAAGTATTAACTGCCAAAAAGGGAGGCATCTGTTTATTTTTTATAGGAGAAGTGCTACTTTTATGCCAACAGATTTGAAATCGTGCAAAACAAGATCAAAACACTCCAAGAAGATCTAGAAAAGAGAAGAAAAGAAATTCTAGAAAATCCCCTGTGGACGGGCCTACATGGTTTTTCACCCTACCTTCTTCCCCTGCTACCCTTGTTTACCCTTCACCTTTG
>CAUYPK010108180.1:0-10128 GCA_963574355.1 Loris lydekkerianus | reverse complement strand
TTCTTCCCAGCCATGAGCATGATATGATTTTCCATTTGTTAACATTTTCAGCTATTTTTTTCTTAGAGTTTCATAGTTCTCTTTATAGAGATCTTTCACGTCCTTTGTTAGATAAATTCCCAAATATTCATATTCTTTGGCTCTACTGTTATTGGAATAGAGTCCTTAACTGTTTTTTCTGCTTGACTTTTGTTGGTATATATAAAGGCTACCGATTTATGAATGTTGATTTTGTAACCTGAGATGCTGCTGTATTCCTTGATCACTTCTAAGAGTTTTGTAGTAGAATCCCTGGTGTTTTCCAGATATACAATCATATCATCTGTTTGATCTCTTCTGACCCTATATGGATACCCTTGATCGCCTTTTCTTCCCTAATTGTGGTGGCTAAAACTTCCATTACAATGTTAAAGAGCAGTGGAGACAAGGGGCAGCCTTGTCTGGTTCCTGATCTGAGTGGAAATGATTTCAATTTAACTCCATTCAATACGATATTGGCTGTGGGTTTGCTGTAGATGACCTCTGTCAGTTTAAGAATTGTCCCTTCTATACCAATTTTCTTAAGTGTTCTGATCATGAAGGGATGCTGCATATTATCAAAAGCTTTTCCTGCATCAATTGAGAGAATCTTATGATTTTTGGTTTTTAATTTGTTTATGTGCTGAATTATACTTATAGATTTATGGATATTAAACCAGCCTTGAGACCCTGGGATAAAACCCACTTGGTCATGATGTATAATTTGTTTGATGTGTTGCTGGATTCTGTTTGTTTGGATCTTGTTGAATATTTTTGCATCTATATTCATTAGTGATATTGGTCTATAATTTTCTTTTCTTGTTGGGTCCTTTCCTGGTTTGGGGATCAGGGTGATGTTTCCTTCATAGAATGTGTTGGGTAGTCTTCCTTCTTTTTCTACCTTTTGGAACAGGTTGAGTTCTATAGGTACTAATTCCTCTTTAAAGGTTTGGTAGAATTCTGATGTGAAGCCCTCTGGTCCCGGGCTTTTCTTTTTAGGAAGATTTTGTATGGTTGATGCTATTTCAGAACTAGATATGGGCCTGTTCAGCATTTTCACTTGATTCTGGCTAAGTTTTGGAAGGTGACGTGCTTCCAAGTATTGGTCAATTTCCTTCAGATTTTCATATTTTTGAGAATAAACTTTCTTGTAATATTCATTAAGGATTTTTTTAATTTCTGAGGTGTCTGTTGTTATTTTGTCTTTGTCATTTCTGATTGATGAGATTAGAGATTTTACGCTTTTTCCCTTGATTAGGGTAGCCAAAGGTTTATCTACTTTATTGGCCTATTCAAAAAACCAACTTTTTGATTTATTGATCTGCTGTATAATTCTTTTGTTTTCAATTTCATTTAATTCTGCTCTAATTTAGATTATTTCTTTTCTTCTACTGGGTTTGGGGTTGGAATATTCTTCCTTTTCCAGTTGTTTGAGATGTCCCATTAAGTTGTTAACTTCCTCTTTTTTTCATTCTCTTGAGGAAGGTTTGCAGTGCTATAAATTTCCCTCTTAGAACTGCCTTTGTGGTATCCCATAGGTTCTGATAGTTCGTGTCTTCACTGTAATTTTGTTCCAAAAATTTACCAATTTCCTTCTTAATCTCATCTCTGACCCAGCTGTCATTCAGCATAAGGTTATTTAACTTCCATGTTTTCGTATGAGTATGCAGATTCCTTTCGTTACTGAGTT
Source organism: Loris lydekkerianus (assembly GCA_963574355.1). Taxonomy (NCBI): domain Eukaryota; kingdom Metazoa; phylum Chordata; class Mammalia; order Primates; family Lorisidae; genus Loris; species Loris lydekkerianus. Next base: position 8,420 of record CAUYPK010108180.1, on the reverse strand, counting down.
CCACTTTTATTCTGTGGTGGTCCAAGAAGATGCAAGGAATTATTTCTATTCCTTTAAATTTACTGAAGTTAGACTAGTGACCTAAAATGTGATTGATTTTGGAGTAAGTTCCATGGGCTGATGAGAAGTATGTGTATTCAGTTTTGTTGGGGTGAAATGTTCTGTAGATGTCTGCTAAACCTAAATGTTGAATGGCTAGGTTTAAATCTAAAATTTCTCTGCTCAGCTTCTTATTGGAGGATTGATCCAACATTGCCAAAGGACTGTTAAAATCTCCGACTATTATGGAGCTGGAGGAAATCTAGTTGTTCATGTCTGTTAGAGTTCCTCTTATAAATTGAGGTACATTCTGGTTGCATGCATAGATATTAATAATTGAAATTTCATCATATTGAGTATTACCCTTAACTGTGCTATTTACATTATATATCTTTCTTGTCATTCATATTTTTTCAACCAGTTTGTGCCTATATATTTAAAGTATTCTCTAGTTGATAGTACATTTTTATTTCTTGGTTTTTATCCATTATGATAATATGCATGTTTTAATTAAACTGCTTATTTACCATTAGCATTTATTATAATATTCAATATAGTAAGAATAAGGTCTGTGATTTAGCTAATTGTTTTCTGATGTTCCTTCTTTTGTTTAGTAATATTTTGATGTCCCTTGCTGGAGTCATTGAATATATATTTCTAAGAACTAATTTTATTTTTCTTCTTTTTTCCTTGTAGTTATATATATTTTATATTTGTAATTTATATTCACTCTAAATATTACAGTATACTTTCTTAACATTTTATAGTCTACTTAGACTTAATATTTTTATGACCTCACAGAATATATAGAAACCTTAAAATGGTATAGGTCCATTTTCTCTTTTCATCTTCCTTTATACTATTTTTCTAATATTCACTAAATACTTCAACCTAAGATAATTTATTAGTACAAGAAGAGTAAAAAATTCATATTTTATCAAAAAGAAATCATTTAGGAGTGTTTTATTGTTCCCCAGTGTTAATTGTTAACATATTTACATAGTAAATCTAAGAAAAGTGTCATGATAGGATCAAAAAAGGCCAGAGTTGGAAGGAATCTTGAAAACCATCTAGTCTTATGCTCCCCAAAGGAGTTCTATTGGCATTTTGAGGGAGACAATTCTTGATGGCAGTGTAGGACCGGCACCTGCCTATTAAATGCCCAGAATGCCACTATTCATTTCCAGAATTTCCCAAGGGGTATTGTACATCCTGCAGTTGAGAACCATTTTCACTCAATCTCCTCACTGCTCAAATGAACAAACAGATTCAGAGAGGATAGATAACTTGCTTAAATTTGAGCAGCACTGTTTTGACAGAACTGTAACTAAACCCTGGCTCCTTTTCAGTTATCTTTTAACTGTCTTATGCTCTAATATTGGTCATGAAAAATATTCTTACTATAGCTAAAATGTAAAGTAAACTGGGAGATATGTCTATTTATTATCTCCAAAGTTAATATCATTTGTTAGAAAAATCACCCAGAAGAAGTTAAGAGCTAAGAGTTTTGAATATGACTGACTGCACTAGAAATTTCATGGACCTTCCACAGCCACTAAGCTATGCATGAGAGCTACATTTCCTGTTATTCTCCCTGCTAAACTAATTAAGCCACATTTATGAAATGCTCCATGCAAAACCATCATAAAAAGGCCTGATATAATTGCAGTAGAATAATTAGTGTTTTATTTTGGTTCTGTATAAATAAGTATACGTTTCTATCTTTAAATTCTGAAAAACTAAATTATCAGTGTTTTTTCTGGAGTATAGACAGAATGAATGCAGTCTTATGCTGCTTGCTGTCATAAGCATAACTACTCAAGCAGCTCCTAAAAGCAGCATAAAAACTAGTTCCCACAGTTGTACTGCCCACACCCAAGTTAGTCAGCTTGTCATACGTTCCCAGTAAGAGGCAGGTTCTTAAGTCAGTCTTTAGGAAATCAGAATGTGTTTCATTTTATCAGGGTGGTGAGTAGGGCAGGTGCTCTCCCTTTAGGATAACCACTGAACAGATGGGAATGTGGTTGGGAATGCCTGGGAAAAGAAAGAACACCAAACCTTGAACAGGAAAAGACTAAACATGTACCAGACACCAAGATTGTGTTTCTTTCGTTGGGCAAGAAAAAGTTTAGATGAGACTGAAAACAAAGTCGCAAGGCAAATACATGAATAGACACACTTAGCAGATGGATAGGGAAAAGGGGGTTCTGAGTGGGTGTTGGCAGAGACTGTCATAGTTCCTGGATTCTGTCCAACCTGATTGATGCTGCTTAAGTAAGTAAGGCTTTCTTTGTTAGCATTTTTAGTAATTAATAGAAAGAATAGGATTTTTCCTCACTAGGTTGCATCAGATTATTTGTTCTTTTTTCCACATAAAAATATTTATTGATCGAGCATCTAATATAGTATATGTGTGGCATTGTTCTAAAATTCTGGAGCTATGACAGCAAAAAGGAGAAGCTCTTATTTTGATGGAACAAATATTTTATGCCGGGGATATAGAAAATAAAAGGCATAGTTAGTGCAAGTGGGAGAAGCCAAGGAAGACTTAAGATAAAATCCTGTCCGAGAAGTGACCTGAAGGAAGTGAGGGAGAAGGCAGTGAGGATATCCAGGAGAAGGTGTTTGAAACAGAGACAAAAGTAAGCATAAATCCTTAAGGGTTACTACACGTGCACCTGGCTCCAGGGGCTGACCTTGCTATAGTGGCCTGGTGACTACCACAAAGGAACAGGAGAGACAAAGCAGAACATCAGAATTAAAGGCTCACAGTGCCCCTGCCCCTCTCCTGCATGATTAAATTTCCAGAATAGGATGTAAGCAGGACACCTGGAACCCATCCCTATTTTCATGGAGCACAGAGGTCCTAAAAGAGGACAATAGGTGTATCACATCTTCAATCTGTTTGAAGCTGAGAAAACAATCAGCATAAAAATCTGGCAACATGAAAAAAAAGCCTGTGTCAATGCCTCCAGAGGATTACAGCAGCTCTTCAGCAGTAAACTCTGCCAAAAGGAAATTGTAGCTGTGGGAGATAACGGATTCAGATTATGGATGAAAAGTAAGATAAATGGAATTGAGGAGATAGTTGAAAACCGTCTCAAAGAAACAAAAATATATTCAAGACATGAATGAAAAATTTACTGACGAGATAGAAAACATTAGAAAAGAGATAACAGAACTTAAAGAATGAGTTATTTAAGAAATTCAAAATACAACAGATAGCTCTAACAGGTTATAGCAAGAAGAAGAAATAATTCAGAGCTTGAAGATAAGGATTTTGAGTTACCCAGTAAGTAAAAAAATGAACAAAAAAGAACAAAGAAAAATGACCAATCAATGTGAAAAAGATAGGACTATGTGAAATTAGCAAATATAAGAATTATGGGTATCCCCAAAGTAGAAGAAGCAGCAATAAGCACGGAAAACCTGTTTGAGAGAATAAGACAGGAAAATGTCCCTGGTATTGCTAGAGGTTTAGATATTCAAAATCAAGATGTTCATTAAAAACTTCAAAGATTCATAACAATAAGACATCACCAAAATCTATAGTCATCAGCATGACCAAATTCAAAGTGAAAGAGGAAATCCTACAAGCAGCAAGATGAAAGCAACAAGTTGCTTCCAATTGAAAGCCCAACAGACTTATAGTAGACCTCTAAAGCCAGAAGGGATTGAGGTTCCATTTTTACTCTTCTCAAACAAAATAACTACCAGCCAAGAATTTTGTATCATGAAAAAACTACATTTCATAAGTGAAGGAGAAATAACATATTTTCCAGAGGGGCAAACAGTAAGGGAATGTGTCACCATTAGATCTGTTCTACAGGAAATCCTTAAATGTGTTCTGTATTTGGAAAAGAAAAATCCTTATCTACCAATATAAAAACACCCCCATCCCCCCAAATTAAACCTCACTACTCTTATAATATTATAAAACAATGGAGAAAACAAAGCAACTAGATATCACTCAATATAATGAACAGAACAGCATCTCACATATCAATGCTAATATTGAATATAAATCATCTTAATACTCTTACTAAAAGATACAGACTGGTTAAATGGATGAAAACACACCCCAAATATCTGCTCCCTCCAAGAAACCCATTTAAATCACAGGAATACTAACAGGGATGGAAAAAAAGTATTACACATGAATTAAAACCCAAAATGAGGAGGAGTAGCTATTCTCATATCAGATAAAATAGTCTTTAACTCATTGATGGAACAAAAAAGTCAAAGACAGTCATTATATAATGATAAAGGCAGCAATTTAGCAAATATATGCATAATTTCTGGGAACTCTGATACTCCGCTGACAGAACTAGACAGATTATTGACACAGATCAATAAAGAAACATGAGACTTAAACAGGACTCTAGAACAAATGAACTTAACAGACATCTACAGAACATTCTACCCCCACAAAACTGCACAATATATATTCTTTTCATCAGCACGTGGAACATTTACAAGACAGGTCTCAGGATATTCAGAAAAATCAAAAATCATTTCATGTATCTTCTCACATCACAGTGAAATAAAACTGGACATCAAGTCAAAGAGGAAATCTCAAATCTACACAAACACAGGGAAAGTAAACCACTAGGTGCTAAATGTTATCTTTTGAGAAATGACAAAATTAAGACAGAAATCAAAAGATTCTTCTGAGTGACAATCATGACACAAACATCCAAATCTATAGAACGCAGAAAAAGCAATGCGAAGAGGAAAATTCATGCCTTAAATGCTTACATCAAAGAGACAGGAAGATCACAAATTAACAACCTACTATCACACATCAAAGAATGAGGAAAGTAAGAACAAATCAAACCCAATGCTAGCAGAAGAAAACAAATAACAAAGATCAGAGAAAAAAAAAATAATATGCGAGCCAAAAAGGCAATAAACTGGTTCAACAAAACAAAAAGTCAGTTCTTTAAAAAGATAAACAAAACCAATAGATTTCCAACAAGATTAACTAAAAATACAAGAGAAAGGACCTAAATAAGTGCAATCAGAAATGAGATTGGATACATACAGACATATCAGAAATATAAAACATCATCTGTGGACACTACAAAAATCTCTGTGCATACACACCAGAAATTATAGAATAAATGAAAAAATTCCTAGAAACACACAACCTGACAATCTCGAATCAGGAAACAATGGGAATCTTGAACAGACCAATAATAAACAGTGAGATTAAGTCAGCAATGCAAAATCTACCAACAAATTAAAAACCCCAGACAAGATGGATTTGCAGCTGAATTCTACCAGGCCTATGAAGAAAAACTGGTACATATCCCTCAGAAATCATTCCAAAATATTGAGAAGGAAGGAGTCCTCCCTAATGCATTCTTTGAAAGCAGTATCACCTTGATACCAAAGGCAGGAAAGGATACAACAGAAAAATAAAACTACAGGTCAGTATCCCTTGAGTACATAAACACAAAAAAAATTCATGAATATAGTAATAAACTGAGTTCAACAGCATATCAAAAAGATAATTCACCATAATCAAATGGGTTCCCTTTCATGGATGCAAAGATGGGTTATCATACACAAATAAATAAACATGATTCAGCACATATACAAAAACAAAAACAAAGACCACATGATCATTTCATGGACATTTCAACAGGTGCAGAAAAAGCATTGAATGAAATCAATAAACTAGGCATAGTAAAAAAAAAGAAAATTTCAAAATTACAAAAGCCATGCATGACAAATTCATAGTCAACACCATACCATTTGAGTAAAAGTTCAAAGCATGCCACTTAAGAACTGGGACAAGACAAGCATGCCCACTGTCACCATTTCTATTCAATGTAGTACTGTAAATCCTAGCCAGAGCAATCAGGAAAGATATAAAGAAATAAAGGGTATCCTTATCGGGAAATAAGAGATCAAACTATCCCTATTACCGAATGATATGAACTTGTATCCAGAAAACTTCATTCACTCCACCAAAAAATTTCTACAATTGATAAATAAATTCAGTCAAGTCTCAGGTTACAAAATCAGTGGACACAAATAACATGTATATATTCTGATAACAGTCAAGCTGAGAGTCAAATCAAGTACTCAATGCCATTTAAAATTGGTTCAAAGAAAATCTAACTCCTAGGAACATAATTAAGCAAGGGGGTGAAAGAGTTCTAAAAGGAAAACTACAAAACACCAATGAAGGAAATCATGGATAACACAAACAAATGAAAAAGCATCCCATGTTCACTAGTTGGTAGAATCAACATCCTTAGAATGTTTAAGTTTCCCAAAAGGATTTAAAGGTTCAACACAATTCACATCAAAATGCCAATGTCCTATTTCACAGATCTAGAAAAAATATTCCTATGCTTCATTTAAAACCCCCAAAGACCCTTGACAGCCACAACAATTTTAAGCCAAAGGAACAAATCTGAAGGCATAAATTACTGTAAATTATATTACTAGGCAAAAATAGCCGAATTAACATGGTACTGGATTAAACTAGACACATAGACTAAAAGAACAGATTAGAGAGTCCAAACATAAAACCATATAGTTATGACCAAGTGATCTTTGACACTGCAGACAACAACACAAGCTAGGGAAAGGAAGATCTATTCAGTAAATGGTGCTAGGAAAACTAGATAGCCTCATGCAGAAAAAAGAAACAGGACCCATATCCCTTGCCATATACAAAAGTTAATTCAAGACGGATAAAAAAATATGAGGCATAAAACTATAAAAATGTTAGACAAAAACATAAAAACCTTTTTAGACATTGGCTTGGATAAAAAAAATTCATGACTAAGACCCCAAAAGAGAATATAGCAACAATAAAAATAAATAAATGGGACTTAATTAAATTAAAAAGCTTCCGCAAAGCAAGGAAAATAATCATCAGTGAAAATAGACCACCTACAGTCTGAGAGAAGATATCTGCAAATTATACATCTGGCAAAGGGCTAATATCCAAAATCTACAAAGAACTCAATTTAATCAGCCTCCATCAAAAATTGCAAAAAAAATTATTAAGCTTAAGTGCACATATACAATTAATATCAATGAAAATCAAACTGGGAGATGGATAAATTCACACCTACAGGGTACAGTGTACACTATCTGGGTGAAGGGCACACTTATGTGTATTACCCTGACTCAATCTGTACAAAAACAAGGTATGTAAACAAAACAGCTGTACCCCCTAACTTTCTGAATTTAAACAAAAAGGTTTAACAAATACAAAAATAATTTAAAAACTCAAGATAAAAAATTACATAAAATATATGAACAATTTTGTTGAAAAGATAAACATACTGCTGAAACTATCTATAATTTGAGCCCAGAAAATATATCTGCTACAAATGTGTGTGGGAATGGAGATATCACTTCTAGTTTTAACTTTTGACAGGATGGGACATATATAAAGCAGTTTGACATTACTTAATTCAAACTACATTGCTGTTAAGTATAACTGTACTACAGTATGAGTTTTATGCATAAGCACTGTTATACCTCACACAATAAAAATTGTATCATTGAGAAATAATACAAAATCTGCAACAAAAGCTAATTTTCAAAGCCATTGGACATTCAATAACAGTGGCTAAGGGAGCTTCTTCTTATTTAAAAAAATATGAATCTTGACCATGAGCTCAAAAATTGCAGTAATCAAACTGATGGGTGGTAAAGGCAAGTCATATACTCATAAAAAACTTACAGAACTGTCTTTTTATGACAGCAAATGAAGTTCACTATTGATACTACTGGGTCAATAATAAATGATACACTCGAATATTTTCCAGAAAATACTGCTGATAAATAATACCATGACTAACAATAGACTTTAAAAATCTTACACTTTCACAACTTTGCAAATTTCTCCAATTAACTTTTCTTGGTCTACAAATATTTTTACCACTATAAGCTGGAACATATCATAACAGATTACACTTCAGATTATACTGAATTAGTGTTTTTTTTCAACTTATGGGAAAAATTCTTTCTTGTTTACAGATGTTCCACATAGACTTTTCGTAAAGGCTAATTCTTCAGTCACTTAAACTTAGCATTGACTCCTCGAATAAGCAACTAATTAGTGTTAGTAACATTTGTTGCCTCATCAGAGCCAAGTAAAACCACTTGAAATAATTATCTTCTTTAATCAACTAACAATGTCATGCCGAATGTCCTCAATGTTTTAAGTTTTCTTATTTTAGAGAGGATCTGTCTATGTTACCCAGGCTGGATTTGAACTCCTGGGCTCACGTGATCCTTCCCCCTCAGCCTACTAAATAGCTAGAAATAGCTATTTTCCCAACCAGACTTGGGAAATGTCCTCAATATTTAAAGCAACTATTACCACCAAAAGGCTAATAGTCGTTTTT
>CAUYPK010108175.1:0-23165 GCA_963574355.1 Loris lydekkerianus | reverse complement strand
GAGGCTGAGGTGGGTAGATTGCCTGAACACACAAGTTCAAGACCAGCCTGAGTCAGAGCGAGAGCTTGTCTCTAAAATTAGCCAGGTGTTGTGGAGGGCACTTGTAAGTCCCAGCTGCTTGGGAGGCTGAGGCAAGAGAATCGCGGAAGCCCCACAGTTGGAGGTTGTGAGCTGTGTGATGCCACGACACTCTACTGAGGGTTTCAAAGTGAAACTGTTTCGCTACAAAACAAACAAACAAACAAACAAACAAACTGTGATTCTGGAAATGGAAGTCCACAACAGTCTTGGAGAGGCTACTCTCGCTGTTGTCCAGATCTCTGCAAATTGGCTGGCGGAGACAGGTAGCCAAACCCTCTTTGTCCGGTAACAGGATGATAAAATCACCTAACAATAATTTTCTCAGAACATATCCCTGTTGTTCAGCAGCTGCTTATAAATAATGGGGCCACCTAAGATGTGTGCTGCCTGTAGGACGGCAAGGTGGCTCTGACCTCCTCCTTGGTTCCTACTACCTGCAATGGCAGGCTGTCTGCACTTTATGACTACCGTCGGCCAGCACCCAGACCCCACTGTGGGAGCTGGCTGGAGGCCTCCACACAAAGGCACAGAGAGCTGTCTCAGGGGTCTGCTAGAGCTGGTGCTGAGGACAGAGACTAAGGGGTCTCCCTTTGCTTTGGGATCCTCTGTGGCTGCAGAAATTCCAGACTAAGACTACAAACCCTGAGTCTGGGAGGAGCTATGTGTGGGCTGGAGCCCAAAGGGGGAGGAGGGAAGCCCTCACGGGGAGAAAGGAGGATGAACTTTGTCCAGCTTCTGGCTTAGCCTTGAGCTGGCAGTTATAAACTTGCTCCAGGGGCTGAGGGCCAGTGTCAAGCCTTGCTGCTGGGGAGCAGGTACGCGCCACAGCATGCTGGCCAAGGGGCTTCCCCTACGCTCCATCCTTGTTAAAGGCTGCCAGCCCTTCCTGAGTGCCCCCTGTCAGCGCCCTGGGAATCCCAGCGTGCACACTGGCAAGGAAGCTAGGATTTCCACCCAAAGTCCTCGCCCCTTCAGTGAGATCCCTTCTCCTGGTGACAATGGCTGGATAAACCTGTACCGTTTCTGGAGGGACAAGGGCATACACACACTCCACTATCACCACGTCCGGAATTTCCAGCAGTATGGTCCCATTTTCAGGTAAACCTGGCCAAGGGAGAGGGCTGATGGCATAGGGATGTGGAGGGGCCCAGGCAGCCCCCATGCTTCCCTGTCTCCAGATGGTCTGCTTTCTGGTTCCAGGCTCCTTTCCACCTTCTGATTTTATTTTTTCCAGGCCTAGGAATGGTGGTGGGAGAAGGGAAATTCTTCCCAGTTCCCAGGCCTGAGGTTTCAACCTTCCCCATGTCCCATTCCCCTTGTAACTTTATGGTGGGTGGGGGTGGCAGGAGAACAAGCCCTGCTAAGGCCTCCCTGCGTCCACCGTCCTCAGGACGCCTTGTAAGGTAAGTTTGTTAGCTCCACAGTCAGAAGAAGAGACTGAGGCTCAGAGAGGTTGCCCAGCTAGATTCCTGTCCTGCTTAGAAGACCGATTTGACTATTTTTTTCTATATCCAGTCCCCAGGACCTGGAAAAAATCAGTTTGACCACCTTTTCCTATATTCCTATATTTTCTGTATTTATTAACAGTGGCTTAATTCTAAGAGCCTATAAACCGGTAAACCAGTTCACTTACTTACTAGTTACTGACACTGAATGTTGTTGAAAAGAGATATTCTTAGATTAATGGTAAATAACAACGAGGAAGCGAAATACTGTGAAAATTGCTAGGGAATTCAAGGATGGGGTTAAATTAGTATGGGTTGGCTGGGTCCATAGTGTTAGCAGTTTTTGAGCAACCTTTAAGCCACACCTGGGTCCTTTACTTGGAGCCCAGTACAGAGGGATGGGAGGCAGTGCATGTGGTAGTTTGGGGCTGCTAGGGGACAAAGGAGGGACAATAGATTTTACTTTAAGTGAAAGGGTAAGAATTCTAATGGGCTGGTCATGAAGGGGGTACACAAAGGTCATGTTGGCTTAGGATGGAAGGGCCAGCTTGTTTGTGTTGGGATCTAAGCTGCTGCCTCCTTCATCTCTGCTTCCTCCCCTCTCCTTCACCACTTCCTAGTCCTCATTAGGAAGTCCTTTTTTTAAAGCTTCTTTCTATTTGTTTCTGAGTCACTTTTATCTGAATCTTACAAGATGCCCTCGAAGTTAGTGTTATCCTCATTTTACAGGTGGGAAAACTGAGGCCCAGTGAGCAGAAGGGTCTTATCAATGTCACCCAGCTCATGAGGGCACAGCCAGGGCCAGAGCTAAAATGGTCTAGTTCTATGCGTTGCTGTGCTGAGACTTCTAACCCTAAAAATGATACATTTCTTAATAGATGTGAGGAATTAAAAAAAAAAACTTTTGTGTGGTTTTCTTCTAATACAAGGGCTTGCTTCTGCTTTTTAAAAAAGCTATTTGGAAAATACAGAGAAGCATAAATGAGAAATTGAAGTTGGTTACAATCTCAACTTAGATAATATTAAGTACAATTACGAATACATTCTATATGCTCTATGGCATTCCAGGACAGTGTATCAGGGACTTCTTTCCTTTCTTCTTGAATATAATTTAAAAGGCAGCATAATAGTCCATAGTTTGGATAATTTTGTCTAGTTTTTAGAGGTCTATTCTGATGCTGGGATGGGATAAATATCCCCATCCATCAGGCAGTGTTGCTGTGTCAGATCATTGCCTTGAGCTGGAGTCCCAGAAGTGGAAAGAATAATAATAATAATAGCAGTTCAAGGACTTGGCTGAACTGGGGTGGGGTTCTGGGGCTAGTGTAAGGACACATGGTGGCTGGAAAAAAACAGGGGATTTTCTGGAAGGCCACAGAACAAGTGAAGGCCTGAGACTTGGGAAGGTAGCTAGGCTTTTGGCTCTGTGGTTAAGGCAGCACTGTCAGGCTTGGTGCCCACAGCTCAGCGGTTAAGGTGCCAGCCATATACACCAGGGCTGGGGGGTTCAAACCCAGCCCGGGCTTGCTAAACAACAATGGCAACTACAAAAAAAAAGCAAACAAAAACAAAAAACAGGTGGACGTTGTGGTGGGCACCTATAGCCCCAGCTACTTGGGAGGCTGAGGTAAGAGAATTGCTTAAGCCCAAGAGTTTGAGGTTGCTGTGAGCTGTGACACCACAGCACTCTACTGAGGGAGACATAGTGAAACTCTGTCTCAAAAAAAAACCCAAAAAAACACAAAAAACAAAAAAGGCAGCCTGTCAGAGAGAGAACTTGAAGCGTACTTGGCTTGTATCTGTATGTCTTAATGATATTTTTCCTTAAAATGCATCTTGGATTAACTTTCATAGGCAAAAGGCAGAAGCAAGTAAGAAGCAGAATTCTCTGTTGTTTTGTAGTAAATATATATATATATATATATATTATTTTTATTTTTATTTTTTTTTGCTTAGACAATAAAAACTATTTTACAGTTTTGGAAACTAGAAGTTAGAGATCAAGGGTTGGCAGGGTTGGGTTCTCTTGAGGCCTCTCTCCCTGGTGTGTAGATGGCCATTTTCGCCCTGTGGTATCACATGACCTTTCCTCTGTGCACGACTGTGTCCTAATTGCCTCTATGTACAGTTTTTTTTGTTGTTGTTGTTTTAGAGACAGAGTTTCACTTTGTTGCCCTTTAGACTGCCACGGAGTCACAGATCATAGTGATTCTCTTGCCTCAGCCTCCCGAGTAGCTGGGACTACAGGCACCTGCCGTAACACCCAGCTATATATTTTTTGTTGTTGTTGCAGTTTGGCAGGGGCAGGGTTTGAACCCGCCACCCTCAGTATATGGGGCCGGCGCCCTACTCACTGAGCCACAGGCACCGGCCACTTCTTCATACATTTTAACAGAGACAGTCTTCAGAGAGCTTTGTGTGCCCCATCCCCCACCCTGCCCGTTTGTGTGCTCAGGGCTTGATGTTTTGTCACAGTTTTATTTTACAGAGAGGAAGTGTGCATTGTTGGCACCATCTGACTCCTGGGAGAAGGGTGGCCACTCCCCAGATTTCATTCCTGGAGCCTGCACGGGCTTTGGCTTCAGATATGGCCTCCCTAGCGTGTCCCAGTGAGTCACTCCAGTGGTATCATGGATATGTGCCTTGGTTCTGAGCTCTGTGGATGAGTGCAGAGCTGGGGCTGCTGCAAGAGTAGACCCAGGAAGTGGTGATCATAAAGCCGTCACTCATAACATTCTTAATAAAGGTCAGACCCATTTATTCATGTCATCTGTCCTTGAGCAGCCTTGTGAGACAGGCACTATACAGTGGAGCCTCCGTAGCTGACCATCTCCCTACACTGGCCACCTCCTTAAGTTGACCTAATTTTCACAGACCAACCGTGCACCACATGTACATATCATATCAGTACTGTAGACCTACGTCCTTATGTTGACCACTTCCATGTGTTGACCAGTTTGTTACAGTCCCTTAGGTGGTCAAGTTACAGAGGTTCTACTGTATTTGTCTCCATTTTATAGAAGAGGAAGTAGAGACTCAGAGTGGTCAAGGGTCACACTATCAGTAAATCATGGAACCTTGAGGCAGTTGCGGCTAAGACTGTGACCATGGCCCTTCTCTGATTCTTCCACCTGCCTCTTTCCCTCACCACTCCAGGGAGAAGCTCGGCCCCATTGAATCAGTTTTTATCATCGACCCGGAGGATGTGGCTCTTCTGTTTAAGTCTGAGGGTCCCAGACCAGAGCGGTATCTCATCCCCCCCTGGGTCGCCTATCATGAATATTACCAGAGACCTGTGGGAGTCCTGCTTAAGTGAGTCTTGGGCCATCTACCAGGGACTGGGGGCAGGTGATGGGGATCTGTGGAGAGGGGAGAGGCTCGGGGGGAGGGGCTGGGGCCAAGCTTATCCTGCATGTCCTGGGAGTCCTCTAGGCAAATCCCTGCTATCCTCTTGCCTCCTTAAAATGATAGTGATGATGAACTACCCTGCCACCTCTGGGGAAATGATCAGGCTGAAGAGCTTAATGAATAATTGAAGACCTTTCAGAGTTCTTGTTTACTGGTTCACGATTGAGTCCCACCTTACTGGGTACCCACTGTGGCTAGTCCTTGCACAGGTGCTGGAGAGACAATGACCCTCCCCAGGAGTCCCACACATCTGACGGGGGCAGTGGGAAATGGGGACAAATCAGTGTATTTAAGTGTAGTGGATTCTAGTTTCAAAAATATGAAATGTGATCATGCCAAGTGGTATTGAGGCTATGGAGCAATTGCAGGACCCAGTGCCGTTGGGAGTGTAAACTCTGCCACTACTTTGGAAATGGTTGGATATTATCTCAATTGGTTGAATATTATCTTCAATTACCTGAAATTGAATATTCACATACCTGTGGCACAGCAATTTGCACTAACAGGGGTCCTCAAACTATGGCCACGGGCCACATGAGGCGGTGTGATTGTATTTGTTCCTGTTTTTTTTTTTTTTTTTTACTTCAAAATAAAATACGTGCAGTATGCACAGGAATTTGTTCATAGTTTTTTTTTTTTTTTTTTAAGCTATAATTTAGCCTCCAACGATCTGAGGGACAGTGAACTGGCCCCCTATTTAAAAAGTTTGAGGACCCCTGCTGTAGTAGTGCTGTTCATAATAGCAAAAATCAGGAGACCACTAAACAGCCAACAAGAATGAGAGTGAATGAATAGTGGTCCACACCAACTACAATACAGATGATTCTTAGACAAAGTTGACTGAATAAAGGCCACAAAACAAGTGAAGGCCTGAGACTTGGGAAGGTAGCTAGGCTTTCTGGCTCCATAGTTAAGGTAGCACTGTTCCCCAAAGCATGACAGCCTTTTTAAACTTGATCTTAGCCAAAAGGCCAAGCAGCAATGTGACAGTCTTTTTAAAGAAGTTGAAAACAAGTACATCTTTTTAGAAAATCTCTCTTAGAAATAAATACAGTTCATGGAAAAATATATGAAAAGTTTAGGGATATAATCTGGGCCAGGATCCATAAGGAAAGGAGGCCAGCCTGGGGATGAAGGATAGGCTTTAAATAATTAAATAATTAAAGGAGCAGAATGGAGTCTGACCAGAAGTCAGCCCCTCTAATACAGTTTCAAGAGATTTTTATTAGTGTAATTGAAATGTGGGAGGGGGTCCTGAGAGGGGAGGGAAGTCATCTTTCCTGCAGAGTGAACGGTGCTACGTTTGAGACTGATTTTAGAATTACTGCCTTCTGCAAAAGGTGCTAATTTTACACCAGGACAATGTCTCTAGTGCCAACCAGGATGAGGGTAGGAGATTCTGATGTTTCCCAGGAACACTGGCCTTGAAGCATTTCAGGAGGGTGCGAAGGGGATTGCTGTGCCTATGCCATTTGGTCTCTGATCTGTTTTCTGTTACTAGCTGTCCTCACAGGATGGCTATACCCTTGTCAGGGTCGTGAGGATTTATAGGAATGTGGGAAGAGGGTTGCCATAATCATAAAATGTGGTTTCTGGCCTGCTTTCTTTTGCTACCTGTCTCCCAAATAGCTGTACATTTGTCAGAGTTCTGAGGATTTCTTCCCTATATTATACACAAAAGAGAGCAAAGGACTCAGGTTGGCAGTCCCCTTAGAGAGGGACTAAGGGTATGGAAGGACTAAGTAGGCAAATGTAAGTCCTTAGTTTTCATGGAAGGTGAAAAGTTTATAATAACATTATTATAAATAGCAAAGCAAATAAACAAACAACAACAACAAAAAACACTTTCCAAATTACAAAGAGAGCTTCACATGGATCAATTTTCAAGTGTGCTGTGAATGGAAATTTATGATTAACCCAGTGCTGGGCACCTGAAGTTTCCCACCGATTGAATAATGGGACTCATTGGGGGTGCAGGGGAGGAGAGCTCAGTCAATTCCATCTCTGCAAGAGTCAGAAAAGGTGATCCAGATGAGCCCTTCAGTGGCAAAGGTAAGCTTCGGCCAGGAGGAAGGGGGAGTGGCGTGGAAGATGTGCTTTCAGCCAAGGCAAAGACCAGAGATCTCGAAAGTTACTCAGAAGGTACAAGATTGTGAGTTTTTGGTTTGCAGCAGGAATAGCAGAGGGAGGTTGGGGTCTTTTCCTCCTTCACCCTCTTTCTTCCTTTCTCCTCTCCCAGGCCAGGCAGAGCAGGGAGGAGGCGAAGACAGGGGCCCTGACAAGAGTGCTGGGTGCTCTGAGCTGTGGCTCAAGGCCTGGGAGAGCCAAGTCAGCCCCCAGGCCTGGGGTCTGTGACCATGAGGGCCTGAGGGCCCATGTTTTCTCAGGAAGTCAGAAGCCTGGAAGAGAGACCGGGTGGCCCTGAACCAGGAGGTGATGGCTCCAGAGACCATGAAGAACTTTGTGCCTCTGATGGATGCAGTGTCTCAGGACTTCGTCAGTGTCCTGAACAGGCGCATCAAGCAGCAGGGCTTTAAGTTCTCAGGGGACATCAGTGATGACCTGTTCCGCTTTGCGTTTGAGAGTAAGGGCCTTGTATCTGGCTGGCAGTGGGTCTGGGGGTGGGAGAACCCAGAGTTCCCTCTCTTACCGTGAGACCGAGCACAGTCCCTGCAGAAGCATTGAGATTGGCTTCTGGGATGAGTGGTTGATAACATCCTCCACAGTCAGCTGCCTGGAGGGAGCTGCACATTCTTCTCATCTGGTGTTCATGCAGTTGGGATGAGGGTCCTCAAACTATAAGTCCCTACTGCCACTCCTTCAAAACCCAGAGTTTGGCTTAACACTTCATTCTGCAAGACTTCTTCCCTGGGGACGTAGACCTTCAAAGTCTGGTAGGGAAGAGGAGGGCTGGGTGGTTAATCTGAGTTAGGCCTTGAAGAATAGGCAGGAGTTTTCTAGGTGAGGGAAAGAAGGCAGACAGTACAGACAGAGGGAATGACATGTGCAAAGGCCCTGAAGCCTGTGGTCGCTGCAAGAGATGTAGGGTGGCTAGAGCTTGACATGAAACCAGCACTCAATTTTCTTGCCTGGTAGGTGAGAAACACAAGGTTGTTGGGACTTCTTAGGGCCAGCCAAACTGGGTCTTGGATGGCCAATTATCCTGGGACTTATGTCCTTCAATCTCCCACCTGACCTGTTTTCAGGAAGTATTTAGCCAATTTAGTCATTAGAAGTGAGAAACCTCTCTCAGTGGAAGGGTGGGTAGAACAGTTTCATCCCAACCTGGGCCTCTCCTGGCTCTGCTGGAGACCCTGCTTCCCGTCTAGGGACCCCTTCCTAGATGCCCCTCTGAAGTACCTAAGAGGTTGCCAGAAGTCAGCTTTCCTCAGACCTGCATTCTGAGCCCTTGGGACTCAAGCCTCAGTTTCTTTCCTGAAGGAGGATGAGGGTGGGGGTGAGGGGTCCTGTGTGGTGTGGGGTCAGGTGGGAAGGTGAGGAGTCTCTGGGAGCTGAGAATCTCGGACACCCAGATCAGAAGGGGCTCCTCAGCCTCTGCTTCCCCCTGCAGACATCACCAATGTCATGTTTGGGGAGCGCCTGGGGATGCTGGAGGAGATTGTGGACCCCGAGGCCCAGCGGTTCATTGACGCTGTGTACAAGATGTTCCACACCAGCGTCCCCATGCTCAACATCCCCCCAGAACTGTTCCGTCTGTTTAGGACCAAGACCTGGAGGGACCACACAGATGCATGGGATGTGATTTTCAGTAAAGGTGAGGGCTCCCCTGGTTGTGTCCTGGGCAGTCAAGCATGAGGGCTGGGAGAGGCCTGTCTGCTCAGGCTGGGCCTCTTTGCCCCAAGCCATAGCAATGGACACTGACTTGCTGAGCAGGAACGCCACCCTCTGGTGGTCAGGGATGGGTGTCAGGAGTTCCTTGGAACTCCTGGCAATGGTGGGCTGAAGGCTGACTACTGGGGATGATTAGAATTTTTTTGAAGAAAGAAGAGCAGAGATGTCCATGATAATTCTTTAAAGCAGCAGTCCCCAGCATTTTTGGCACCAAGGACAGGTCTCATGGAAGACAATTTTTCCATGGACTGGGAGTGGGGGGTATTAGATCCTCATAAGGAGTGTGCATCCGTCCCATGCACAGTTTACAGTAGGGTTCTCCCTCCTACGTGAATCTATACTTATCTGACAGGAGGTGGTGCATGCAGGTGACGGGAGCCACTATAAATACAGGGGAAGCTTCACTTGCCCTTCTGCCACTCACCTCCTGCTGTGTGGCCCAGTTCTTAACCACTGCCCAGGGAGTGAGGACCAGAGCTTTAATGGACTCATGATTCCCAGAGGGTGGAGGGCCAGTGTCTGAGCCAGGGCTGTGCTGGGTGATGGGGATGGAGTGAGCTGGGGGCTAGGACTTGGGTGGGAAGATGCGTTGAAAGCGGCTGGGTGGGGTATGGTGGAGGCCCCTTATGCCCATGTGATCTTGGGCAAGAGACTGCCTCTCTGTAAAAGGGAGATACTGTCACATACCCCAAGAATTCATTGAAAACCTAGATAGGAAAGGTTCAGTGAAATGGCAGCCATCCCATCCCCAAGCCCACCTCAGCAGAGAGCACCCTCCTTCCTACCCATCCAGGGGGACTTTGCTCTTTTTCTTTTCTCCTATACCACAGCTGACAAGTACACCCAGAACTTCTACTGGGACGTGAGAAAAAAAAGAGACCTCAGCAACAATTACCCCGGCATCCTCTACCGACTCCTGGGAAACACCACGTTGCCCTTTGAGGACATCAAGGCCAACATTACTGAGATGCTGGCAGGAGGTGTGGACACGGTGAGGTGGCCACATCTTGTGTCCTGTGTCTGTAGGCCCCTTCCCTACCTGGCTGCCTTGTTATTTTACCTTAATTATGTCTTTAAATGTTCTGTCTCCTAGTATCTCTCAGAGGTACTAGGCGTTAGGACTGTGAATGTTGGGGGGGGGCGAGTGGACACGATTCAGTAATGGGGAGGCAGTGATGTGAACCACCACGCCGTTGTGGAGCTGCCATGATGGGCACACACCAGCCAAGTCAGGGAGGAAGCCCTGTGGACGGTTAAACTTCAATTTGTGTCTTGAAGTTAGTTGCCAGGAGGCGAGAAGGAGTAGCATTTCAGGATGAGAAGGAGCACCTATCAAGGCCCCTGGTTTAGCATCCTTTCCCAGCTATTATCCCTACATCACACTCTGATGGAGAAGTTTCCATTGCTGTGGGAGGCTGCACATGGAGATTTTGAGCATATTTTATACATAGTTCATTGTCAGGTATGTAGAAGAGAGAGCCAAAAGTCCCTTACCAAAGAAGCTATTATCGTGTGGTCACATTTATTATGCACAGACTTTGGCAGGCAGGGTCCTAAGCTTTTCACATTTATTATCTCATTTAATACTCACAAACAACACCATGGAATATGTTGCTATTATCCCCCTCTTAAGATGGGGGAACTAGGGCACAGAGAGGTTAAGTAACTTGGTTGAGGTCACACAGCTAGTAACTTAGTTAACTACCTTATTAAACAAGTACCTTCCAAGTGCCTCCTCTGTGGCAGGCCTGGGGGTACCAAGACAATCACACACGTTTGGTTGGAGTCTTGGAGAAGGAGCGTACACTTGCTTCCTGGGAGGGGAAGGGCATTCTGGGAAGAGGAACTTCTGGGGCAGACTTTGGGTTCCAGAGCTGTGTGTGGCTCCACACAGTGAGGGCAGAAGGGCAGTTGGGGAGAGGTGGGATGGGAGGTGGATGAAAAACAGGCAGGTGTCGAGGGGCCTTGTGGGATAGGCCTGAGCTTCCACTCTTCATCTGGAGGCTCTGGAAGCCAAGAAGATTTTAAGCTGGGAAGGGCCTGAGTGACGTTTTTTCACTGCTGTTTCTGCTGGGAGGCGGGAGCAGTGTGTCTAAGCCTCTTGGACAAAATATGGCCCTTGGTAAGACATGGTGCCAACAACTCATATCCTAGCTGCAGGAGGGAGGGCTGCTCCAGGCTGGAGTCTCACATGGGCTTAGTTTGTCATCACTGAGGAATCTGGGCCCTCTAGCAAAGGGCTAATGGTCACAATCTCTGGTTTATGTGGAGATTAGCTGGTTAATCTCAGCATATATCTTATGCTGATTGAAACACTGACAGAAAACAGATCTGGCTGGTCTGGCTTTCTTGTCTCTGAATCTTTAAGCTATATTGCAAAACAAATGCTAATGTTTGGGGAGGGTCTATTGTTTAAAAAATATGTCAAAAGGAATGGCAGTCATTCCAGAGTGCGATCAGTACAAAAGGAAAAGATTTGGCCTCTAAAGGCCTCTGGAATTCTTTGAAGAAGGTATTGGCTGGGGAGATGGGCAAGTTTTGACAACATGAGAGATGGAGGCAGGGACAATTGCTTCTCCAGACATTCCTGCCTGGGTGGCAAGAAAATCTTGAACACTTGCCTTTTGGATTGTGCTTTGCTTTTGCATGGTGGTCCTGGAAGTTGGGAAGAAGGTTGGGTTTCGTTCTTGGAAACGAAAAATTAGTGTGCATCACGGACCTCAACCTGCCCCAGAGTGACAGCCCCTTCTGGTCTTCTGCACCCTCACTCTCCCTACCAGACATCGATAACCCTGCAGTGGCACTTGTACGAGATGGGACGCAACCTCAAGGTGCAGAATATGCTGCGGGCAGAGGTCCTGGCTGCCAGGCGCCAGGCACAGGGAGACCTGGTCCAGATGCTGCAGTTGGTCCCACTCCTCAAAGCCAGCATAAAAGAGACGCTGAGGCAAGCCCACATGCACCCCTATCCCCTCAAATCCAACCACGGGGCAGGGCCAGGCTGGTGCATGGGGAAAGGATTGGTGTAAGGGTGGGCTGGTGGAGGAGATTGGAAGCAGGAAGTGAGAAGCCTGGAGGAGACCGCTGGGGATAGGGAGGAGGAAATAGAGTCCCCTGGGCTGCTGCATCTGGGGCTAACACTGGTGTGGATTTGGGGGGTGAAGGGGCTGTGTCCAGACTTCAGGGCCATCAGCTTCTAAGTGCCCTTCTCCTGCAGACTCCACCCCATCTCGGTGACCCTGCAGAGGTATACTGTAAATGACTTGGTTCTTCGAGATTACATGATTCCCGCCAAGGTACATACAGCGAGGGGGCTGAAGGAGGTGCCACTCAGAAAGAGCAAGCTGGGGGCAACCTGCAGTTACAGATTGAAAGTGGTGCAGGGGTCATGGTAGAGCTCACATCAGCAGTAGTCCAAGTTTGAATGAAGGGGGTGGGCATGGTGGGTGTGACCTTTGGAATGGTGCTGGAGCCCAGGGTTAGCAGGTAGGTCTGCCTGAGTTTCAGGGGGCCCCTAAGGTCGAGGGAAGGGCAGAATAGTCCTTTGGGTCATTCCGGCCTGTGTCTTCAGCCTTCTATCCCCATTCAGTGGGTGAGGCTCAGGGAGGACATAATGTCCTGTCCTGGATAACTGGTTGGCCACATTGGGGAATGGGGTAGGGGTCTGGGGAATCTGGGTATTGTGCTCAGGGCTGTGGGCTGGGGGGCCTACTCACACCTCTGATTACCTTGCCCCAGACCTTGGTGCAGGTGTCTAACTACGCCTTGGGCCGAGAACCCAAATTCTTCCACAACCCAGAGAACTTTGACCCAACCCGTTGGCTGAGCAAAGATAAGAACATCACCCACTTCCGGAACCTGGGCTTTGGGTGGGGTGTGCGGCAGTGTCTGGGCAGGCGGATTGCTGAGGTTGAGATGACCACCTTCCTTATCCATGTGAGTCAAACTCAGGGGCGTCTGGGCACCCTGGGCTGGCCCTGGCCCTAAGGAAGGCACCAGCCCTCCTCCTCTTATCTCTGTCCAGAGTCCAGGGAATGCAGGACTGGGGCACATCTGCCCATGATGACTTGCCCTGGTTCTTTGCCACAACTCCTTGCTGCCCCGTGTGGGGCTCAACCACTCATACCCACTGATGTCCCCTGACCATCCATTCCCCACCGTGGTGATGGGTCAGGCTAGTGGGGGTTGTAGACTAGTTAAGGTTACTGCCTAAATCAAGGGAACAAAGCCCTAATGGTGCATTTTTAGGCACTGAGCAGGGTTAATGAGGAGCCAGTGTTAAGCCCCTAGGAGCTCCTCAAATCACATCCAATGGGAGCAACCTACAGGTGAAGGAGCCTGGCCCGGGAAGACAGATTCTCCTCTGCCCTGGCCTGCCCCAAGCCCACCGCCTTTCTTTCTCAGATGCTGGAGAACTTTAGAATTGAAGTCCAAAATCTCAGTGATGTGGGCACCACATTCAACCTCATCCTGATGCCTGATAAACCCATCATCTTCACCTTCCAGCCCTTCACCCAGGACCCAAGCCAGGCGTGATCAGAGAGGATGGCCAGAGTCACGTGGGAGGAAGGCTGGGGGGAGGGCCCCGTGGGGTTCCTGCATCTTCAGCCCTCTGTCCCCAGCCCTGAACCATCTGCCCAGCCACTGAACAGGTGCATTGGGTTCTCAGTGGTCACCTGCCCCAGCCCAGTTGACCTGCTCCTCTTCACCCACCCCATGAAGGCAATAAATGGCTGAGCAATGTAATGTTTTCGCTTCCATCAGACTCCTAAGGGGTTGGTTCCTCAATCCCATGGGGATGCTCCCTGACCCTGGGTCAACAGTGGGATCTGGGGCATACTTGGGGATCCAAGGAAGCCATACTTGAGGGCATCTCTGCTATGACCCACCTACCCACAGCAGCTCAGGAGCCAGCAGGATCAGCCTTGGGGCTCCCTGGGGTAGGGGGTGAAGTGAGGGGGGTATTACTGCCATGATGCTGGGAGTTGCGGAAACATCCATCAAAGGGATGTAGGAATTTGTGGGTTCTGCAGAGAGGCCTGGGTGGCAGAACCAGAAGAGAGGCCTTGGCCAGTCCTGCGTTCCTGGGTGGGCGCACCTGGCAAGGGATGAGGCTCACTGAGGGCTCTGCTTGGCTGAACTCTGGGTGGGAGTTTCCTGTGGAGTCATGAGGACTTCCTGCCAAGGTCCAGACAAAGTTCGGGGGATGTCTAGGGCTGAGAACTATGGGAGAGGTGACACCATGTCACCTAGGTGCTGGTGGGAAGTAACTGACCCTGGGGACGAGAGGCCAGCATGCTTTCTCTACTCCCTCTGACTTTCCTCTGGTCTTGCCCCAGGCCTCATCTTCTTGCTACAGGGGAACGTGCCCCTTGTCCAGGTCCTGGGCAGTAGGAAGGGACAGCATTATTTGGACTGTGAGACACTGGTCTCAATTTCAGCTCCCTTAACTCCCTCTGAGTTCCACATTTCCTGACTCTTCCCGACCCTTGGCTAGGTCTAAGTTCTGCAGGCAGACAGGGGAGCTAGTCCAGCTTGGATAGTGGGCTAGCGGGCTTGGCATCTCCTGGTGGTGGCTCCTGTCTGTAATCCCAGCACTTTGGGAGGTTGAGGCAGGAGGATTGGTTGAGCCCAGGAATTTGAGGCTGCAGTGAGTATGATCATGCCACTGCACTCTAGCCTCAACAATAGAGTGAGACCCTATTTTTAATAACAGAGGGACTTCAGACATAATAGATGTTTTGGGGGAAATGGAAAGTCCTAGCCTCCCTCTTATCTCCCAACAGAAATGGCCTCTGGTGGTGGCCTCTTTCTTTCTGGAGGTCTAGAAGCTGCTTGTTTCCCTGGCCCCTGCTTGGGAAGCAGTCTTCTCTTCACTTCCTGAGTCTATTGTGGCCTCTGGCTCTCCAAAGAGCTAGCTCCTGGGACAGGCAGGGTTGTGTGGCTGTGCACATCAAGTGTGGGGTCTGGGAGGAGGAAGCTGGCCCAGAAAAGAGACACATACTCAAGGAGCCACAGCGTTTAATAAAGTCATTTTTAGTTGGTGAGGATGAGACTGTCCAGCACACGGAGAAGGAGGCCTGCCCCAGTGCTCAGGCCTGCTGAGACTTAGAAGTTACCTGGGAGCTCACGGGCTTGATTAGCTTAGTGTCTGAGCTGGACTGCGAGGGCTCCAGCTTTGAGGGCCGCTTGAGGTCGTTGGAATGGGTGGGGGCATTCTGTGGTATGAAAAGCAAGGTGCGTGAGTATGGTTCCCATTCTTGGGGGGTGACCTCTTCAAGGGCGCATGCCTGGTAAGCCATGCCTCAGAGGATCCAGAACCCAGTAGGCCATGACTCCTTAAAGATTTCTAAACACATTTTATCACAGCAGACCACACTTAATTTCTCCAAGAGTTCCCAGGGCTCCAATGAGTTTGCAAAGGTAGTCCTCTGTCCCCTGTCAGTTCCCCATCCTTCTTAGCCTCTCCCAGGAGCTGTTGAGCCTGTGGCCATGAGCAAAGTGCTGCTGGCTCAGGAGCAGGAGAAGAGCCGCCCCAGGGGCTAGGTGGTCCCAGGACTGAGCTTGAGCAAAAGTGGTGAGTAGGCCTGTTCTTGGGAGCCTGTCTGCACACTGCAGCTGCCTAGAAAGGGCACGCTACCAGGACCGTCTGAGGCACTGTGGAGCCAGGTGGTGGCACAAGCTACTTTGTTGTGAGCAAAGTCAGTTCCTAAAGTACAGTCAGAGTCAGCACACCCTGCACAGTCACCTCCTCATTACCCCTCTCCCATAAGAGAAGGGGTAGTCTTGTCAGAGTGTTTCTGTTTTCCTCAGCCGGGCAGGAAGACTAAGATCAGGAAAGGCTGTTAGGTGGTAACAGGAGAAATTGGTTCCTAGGACTTCTGGCTGTGGGCCCAGGAGTTGGCCCCCCCATGGTTTTTCTCAGGGCCGGGTAACTTGGGGGATGGGGTGGCTTTCTGCTCTATCACCTGAACCCCCAGGAGCTCCTCTGGAGGAGTCACTCACTGGCTGTTCTGTGATGATGGAGTTTGAGGGATATCTGAAGCCATTTTCTTGCTCCTGCAGCCGTATGGCCAAGTCCTGCTTCTCACGTGCCCAGCGTCGAGCTGAGTCCTCTAACTGTAGACAAAGAGAAGGACAATTGGAGGCCCAGTGGGCAGCAAGCCACATCCCTGACCGCTGGGACAACCAGGGGTTGAGCCTGAACTCTGGGCAGAATGCAAAGCTGTGGACAATGTAGGCTTGACACCTTCCCAAGAGACCTCTGGGGTAACAGGGGTGAGGGTGAGAGGCCAAATAATAAGACAGTCTAAAACACAATGAGTCTTCTCTGCATTCCAACAATGTATTGAGCCCTTGAGTTCACACTGACTTTAGTCATAGACTGAGCCTGACTCTGCTCACATACTGACTCCCAATCCTACTCAGACACTGAAGGTTGACCCTACTCATGCACTGACCCCCGATCCTACTCAGACACTGAAGCTTGACCCTGCTCACCCACCAACCCCTGATCCTCCTCAGACACTGAAGCTTGACCCTGCTCACACACTGAGCCCTGATCCTACTCGGTCTGAGCCTTGACCCTGCTCACACACTGAGCCCTGATCCTACTCAGACACTAAAGCTTGACCCTGCTCACACATTGAGCCATGATCCTACTCAGACTGAGCCTTGACCCTGCTCACTTACTGACCCCCAATCCTACTCAGACACTGAAGCTTGACCCTGCTCATGCACTGACTGCTGATCCTCCTCAGACACTGAAGCTTGACCCTGCTCACACACTGACCCCTGATCCTACTCAGACTGAGCTTTGACCCTGCTCATGCACTGACCCCCTAATTCTACTCAGACTGAGCCTTGACTCTGATCACACACTGAGCACTGACCTTTGTCACAACTGTACAGTGAGCCTGGCCCAGCCTGATTCACCCTTGTACCTCACCCACCTGGCTCTCCAGGGACAGGATCCGGCTTTGAGCTCGTTCAAGTTTGGCCAGGAGGTTAAACTTGTCTGAGGAACTGCTGAGAATATCCTGTGGGCAAAGCAGAATTCACGAATGGGCCCTGCTGGGGGCTGCTGGACGTGTGAGCTCAGGAAACCATACGGTGTTGAGGGTGAGACCAGCTCTCTGGTGCAGAGTCTCAGACTCAGGCTCTTCCTGAAGTTCAGAATGTGTTTTTGCCACAGCTGTTTCCCTGCAGAGATTTGGGTGCGTGAAGTTTTTAACATATCTTCTTTTAAAAATGTAAAATGCATCCGGGAGCTCCCTCTAGTGCACAGAAAGGAACCTTAAACTGGAGGTCTCTGTGGAGCAAGAATGCCCAGCCCTCACACTTTACCTGGATGTCGTGCATCAGGTGTGTTTCCAGGTAGAACTCACCTTCCGTGAATCTGGCATACAGAGAAAACTGTGCTGTGCCCCTGCCCTGCCCACTCTTCTCTAATTCCAAATGTTTTTGTTTTGGCGTCTATGTAAAGCAGGGGGCACTGTAGCTGCCTCAGAAGTGGGGTGGGGCCTGGGCGTTTCTGGACTCTGGGACACCCACCTGTGTGGGAAGGGTGTCTGTGCACTTGGAGTGGCCTGGGCCATCTGTCTCTTGCAGCCTCTCTGCCAAGTCTCCTCCTGCTCCCAACTCCCCAGGGTCCACCTGGGATGGGGAAAAAGGGCTCTCCAAAGTTGCACCAACCCCAGGAAATGCCTCAGAAGGTAGTTCTGAGACACATGTGTGGGGTCCAGGTAGAGGCCAGCCAGGTGACAAAAAGGGTCAGGGTTCAGGCATCAAGGGTCAGTTAGGGGTTTGCTTTCTCCTAGGAATGAAGGTAAAGGTGACACTCTTGCGTTCCCGCAGAGGAAAAAGGCAAGGCCTGAGTGCTCAGATTCCAGGAGACTCCAGCCAGATTGGAGACCCTGGGAAGCCGAGCTCCCAGTCTAGATCTTCAACTTAGATTGTGCTGTGGGTGATTTCTGGGCACCCAGTGACCGGCACAGGCAGCCCAAGCCAAGCCTGTACCAGTGGCTCTTACCGGCAGGGACTGCTGCTGCAGAATGATGGGGGCTGACTGGTGGCTTTTCTTATCCAGCTCTGCCCGCAGCCTTGAGTTTTCTGCCAGCAGCACCGAGTAAAGGTCGCCTGGCAGGTTCTCTCCTGTAGAACCCAGGGGAAGGCCAGAGCCTGAGAGCATAGGTAGGGCTGCAGACAAGGCCACAGATGTCGGTGAGATAGGCTTTCCTGCCTCTATGGCCCTGCCCTGATTTGCCCAGCATTTTGCTCCCATCTGCCCCCCTCTGCTTCCAAGCCTTCAGTGTCTCCCTACTGCCAGTGGGATCAGGTCCACACTCCTCAGGCTGTCCTTCTAGGCTTTACCTTTTGCCTTTTTGGTCTCTCACCTAGACTCCTGGATGACCTCAGTGTTCCTAAAAGGCTGGCTCAGATTTCTATCAATAAAGACCTTTAGGACCCTCCACACCCCCTCCCTGAAGACTGAGAACAGGGCTGGCCACACAGGGGACCATGGCGAGGCTGCACAGGTGGGTTTCCAGAAATCCCTTGCGTTAGGTTGGGCTGATAAGGTGGCACCTGGTTCTTTCTGCTTATTGGAGCTTATCAGTGGCTTTGGTTAACATCAATGGTGGGGGGAATGAGTCATTGATTTAATCAAAGTATGTCTGTTCATTTGCAGAGGCAGAAGCTTTGAAGGCATGAGGAGAAGGGCAAATAATTCGAAGCATCCTGGAGTTAGAAGGTGGGAACTGCTGCCTGGGGAAGTGCCTCTCTGCTTGCTCTAGTGTGCAGGGCGCCTCCTTCAAGCCTGGCTCACACACTGTGTCCCAACTGTGTCTTGAAGGGCTTCCAGGGAAGGAGAGAGCCCAGGGGACACCTCTGGAAGTCTCAGTGCCTGAAGGAGCATGCACGGAGCAGCACAATCCTGGGTTTCTCTGATCTGCAGTGGGCCCCCTTTGCACATTCTCCCGAAGCTAGGTGGCTCTGGGAAGGCAGGGCCTCCTAGGGAGAGCAGAGCTGGGGCACAAACTCACTCACTTCGGGGAGTGGATGCACCCATGTTGGGTTTGCCTTGCAGCCTGCTGGGAGGCGGGGGCTCCGTCCTCTCCCGCAGCCTGTCCTCCAGCACCCGCTCCATCTTCTCGATCACCTGGAGGGCAGGGCAGAGACTGGGCTGGCTGGGTGGGAGCATACCCTGCTTGTCATTGGTGGGCCTCTGGGGTGGCCCCTCTGGCACCTGCCTTCTCCTGGTGCCTCACAGTGTCCTCCAGCGCCTTCATCTTCTGCAGCTTGTCCTGGTACCGTTTGAGCAGCGCAGCCTGTGGCTGCTGAGCCTGGTACAGAAGGAGCAGCTCCTTCTCTCGATCATTCTTCTGCAAGGGAGCGGGGATGAATGGATTGCCCGGGGGTCCTGCTTGGCCCTTGAGGTACACCCAGGCCCCTCTGCTGAGTCCTCCACTTGGCTGGGCACCCTTCCCTCTCCCTGCTGTCCCTCCTGCTCCTAGGAATTTCTCCAACACCGCCCACTCTCGCCCCTTTGCCCGCCCCAGTCCCGGCTCACTCGAATCAGCTCGTTCTGCAGATGCTGCACCTTGTCCCTCAGTTTCTTCATGTCCATCTCGCTCAGCAGCAGTTTCTGCTTCATGGACACTGTTGGGGTTGGGGAGACAGCTCAAATTGCCAATTAGTGGGGAGAAGGCAGGGGGCTCTCAGCCCTGGGGCTTGAGACAGAACTGCATTTTCTGAGTCCAGATGCATGCACATCTGGGAAAAGCTCCCCACCACCCACCACACAATCCAGAGCCCAGGCCAGGCAGGGGGTTGGATGCCCTTGGTGGTCTCACCCAGACTCTGGGCCTCCTGGGCTGTGCCCTCCGCCTCTTCTGCCTCCAGCTCGGTCAGTTGGCTCCTCAGCATGCGGTTCTCCCCCTCCAGCATGCTGGCATGTTTCTGCAGTGACAGGATGTCCTCTGCCATCTTCTTCATGGCCCGCCGGTAGTTGTTCAACTCCTGTGGAGCCCAGAGCCCAGAGCTGAGACCTCTGTCCCATAGGAGCCCCTATCCCACATATTCCCCCACACTTGGAAGCTGGAGGGTTCCCTCCAAGGCCAACAAGCAGACTGAGCCCACACTATGCCCCTGAGTCTTAGCAAGTCTCCGGAGGGTGGTTGTGACGGACTGGGTTCTCACCTCCACCCCCCAAGCCATGTCAGGGCAGCTGCACTAATCTTCCCTCCCAGGGACCACAGCATGTACTATGATACCAGCGGAGGGGGACCCAGGGCCCAGATGCCAGGGGAGAAAGCCTGTGGGCAACAGAGACTTGAAAGGATCCTGGCCAGGTGTCCCAAGTCTAAGGCTCTTTGCCTTCTCCCCTTTCTGTTCTCTTCTTCTGGTTCCTTTTCCCTACATCACTGAAAGCCTAGGGAAGAACCTCTCAGACATCCCCCTGAATGCAATTTGGAAGTTCACATCAGCCCCCACCCCCTGCCAGCCCAGAGGTCAGCAAAGGACCCATAGTGGGCCCAGGAGACCCAGGTAAGGACTCAGGGTGGAGTTTGGGATCCAGCTATATGATGTGGGTTGCAAGGTGGGGGCTGGAAGCTGCCCTCAGTCTTCAGATTAGGAGTGACAATTATCTAGCATCTGAGGCTCTCTGAGCATTTACTATGTCCAGGGCTGCTTCTAAATGTTTTGTGTGCCCTTCCTCAGTCCTCACGACAAACCTATGAGGACAGGAACAAAGAGATCAAGACTCAGAGAAGCGAATAACTTGTTTAGTTATAAGACTAATGAGTGGCAGAGTCAGGATCTGAAATCCAGGTCTGCTGGGCCATCAGCCTGTGTTATTAAGCATCAGTCCTGCCATGAAGCCCTGACACGTGGACCCTTCACAATGTGATGAGAAGTGATAAAAGCAAGTTGCAAAAACAGACTAGCTGTGCAATACTCATTTGGGAAAAAAATTCATGTCTGCTCATACACAAGCTATACATAGGAAAATTAATTAGCTATATATATATGTGTGTATTTTTTTATAATCAGAAATTACAAAAATTTCACGAAGAGTTTCTTAAATCTAAATAGCACAATAGAAAAGGGAATCCCAAATATGAATCCAGAAAGATTTGGGTAGAGGAGGTGGCGGCAGGAGCTGGGATGTGGGAGACTGTGGAAGCAGGGAAGTAAATTTGCTGAGTACTGGTGGCCTTGGGCTTCTTGAAGCTGTGGGAAGCCTCGCACATGGGGGAGGGGACTCATGCCCCCAGGAAGCAGAGCTCTGTCCCCAGATCCCATCCTGACCCCATGCTGACTGTGGATATGGCCTGGCTCCCCTGCCACTGCCTGCAACCTGCTGCACGGCAGGCCTTGGCTTCTAAAGGAGAGGTCCCCAGACAACAGGGCCTCCTTAGATACCACTTGTCATCTGTCACTGTCTAGCCTTCTGGCTGGACTCCTTCTAACTGGTGCCTGTGCCAGTTCCATCTCCCAGCATCTGGCCCAGTTGAGCTCCAAGTCTTGGCTCCTCTAGATCTGCCCATCCAGTGTCCTTGGACTGCACCGTTAACTGAGACTCAGTCCAGAGACCACACACACACACACAGGGGCCCTGCCCAGGGAGGTATAATTTGGAGGATACTGTTCTCATCCCAACCCATTTATGTTCTACTGGCTGCTTTAGTCATCAGGTCAGACTCCTTCCTCTTCCTCCTTGCTGCCCCCTAGACTCCTTCTCCTCTTCTGCTGTGCTCAGGATCTTCAATTTATGGCAGCCCATGACTGATGAGGGGTTGAGGGGCCCAGCAGGCTGGCTGGAGAGAAAGCCCATGATATTTTGACAAAGGAAATTTGTTCCCTTTTTCTTCAGCTTGGTTCAAACTCTTAGCGTGTCTTCTCTGGACAATTATAGTAGCATCCAAATGGGCTTCTTGGCTTCTAGGTTTGTCTCCTGGAGAAATACACACACACACGTTCAAGGATGCTCATTGCAGCCCAGTTTGTGGTCTTATATCAGGGGCATGCTGAGTCTCTGGATCCCAGGCAGAGTTACAAAGAATGACCTAGATTTAATTGTGCTAACACAGAGGAATGGCCATATTCTATTGTGAAATGAAATAGCACGTGGCAGATTAATATGATCTCATCTGTAACTGGGGTGTGTGTGTACATGGAGGGCACCACAGGGAAGTGGCTGCAGGCCCTGCCCCCCCCCCCCGGGCTGAATCTGATCACCCTTCTTCTCACTCAGGGGCTCATCCTTTGTAGGACCCCATTGTTCTCTGGGTCAGGAGTCCTGGGAGGGGTGAGCAGACCCCTGCTATTAACATCCTCCCTTGACAGAGGAAGTAAGCTGGGTCAGGTAGAAAGGAGATGGAGGGAGAGCATGGGGTCACTGCCTCAGCTAGACGGTCCCTGCTGGACTCCAACCCTCAAAGACTAGCCCTGGGAGCCTTCCACAGGTCCGTTCCCTCTGCCCTGCAGCCTGGCCATGTTCTGAGAGTGAGGGCTCCCCAGATGGGGGGGCCTGGGACTGGCCCCTTGATCTCCATTCTGCCGGTGCTCTACATTCACATGGACCTGTGAACGTGTCCTCCCTCCTCGGCTCCCCCAACACACAGTCGGGACCTTGGGCAGATGGGTTGGGAGGCCAGAGCCTGCAGGTGGGCAGCCCTGACCTCCCCCGTACCCCAGCTCCCCCACCCAAGGCCATGCTCTGCGTCACAGCCTGGCCTTGGGAACATGCAAGACACTGTGCTGCACATTCCTGTTGTGGTCCTGCCCCACCACTGCCTGCTGAGGGGCAGGATGCCGGTCCCTACCCTGTCTTGTCTCTGGAGTGTCCTCCAAAGCCACTGTTTTGGCACCTGAGTGCTCACCACATCCTCCCCACCACTGACCTCTCACCACCAGGAGCCCGGCTCTCAGAGGCTGCCGAGGTGAGAAATATCAGGTGGTCCTGGGTTCAAATTGTCCTACTGCCACTGAGCACTGGTGGCCTTTGCAGCACCAACACCTCCTCTTTGCCTGTGGTAAGGGGCAGCTGTTCTCTGAGCCTCGGTGCCCTCATCTGTGGAATGGGAAAGTTACCCCACCTCAAAGGGGGCTTCTGTGGGTGCCAGGGGGTGAGAGGAGGGCCAGACCAGGCCCTGGCACCTCCCTTCCCTGTACCACCCTTTGAGTGCTTGTTTCTTTTTTTTTTTTTTTTGAATTTATTTATTTTTTAATGTGGGCAGGGAAAGAAGGCGGGGGAAGAGGTGAGTGACAGGGTCGGGCCAGTGGCATGGTACCACATTGGCTGTATCTAGGTAGAGGCAGTTTCAGGCCGGGCCTTGCTGAGTCGTTGCTACGCAGAAGTAGCTCGATGGATCT
>CAUYPK010108171.1:0-41767 GCA_963574355.1 Loris lydekkerianus | reverse complement strand
CAAAAGCAATGAAGAACAAACCTCGAAACGTGACAATTTCTGCCAATCGTTTAAATCGTGGGGCACCCACTTTTCGAGCTTTTTGACCTTTCCAATATGTTTTAAACCATCAAAAACTGCATGGGAGCTGACACCTAGTTCTTCCGCCATCCCACACACCGTTTGTGATGGCTCAGTCTCCACCAGGGTCCTCAAATCCTCGTCCTGGATTACTCTAGCTCGACCACTTCGGGGCTCATCTTCGAGGCTAAAATTTCCAGAACGAAATTTTGCAAACCAACGTCGAACAGTGTGTTCATTAACACTATCATTGCCAAATGCCTGGTTAATTTTCCGGGCTGTTTCGTCAGCGCTTTGGTTCAATTTGAATTCGTAGAGAAAAATAGGCCAAAAATCGCTTAATGACATCATACAGTAATAGGCTGAAAAGAATAAAAAAAAGTAAAAGTAGGAAAAAAATGAACAGCATCAATGTATAGAGTACAAAATTCTCCATCGATTAGTATATACCACGACACAGTAGAATAAATATTTATTGAGATATGGAGCTACAAAAACACATCACATTAAGACGGACAAAACTTTTGAAACAACCTAATACAAAAGTGGATTCTTGTATTCCAAACAAGCTGATCTTTCTGGATGCTTTTTTCCTTAAAACTTTCCTGTTTCTTGGTTTTAAGGACCATATTAAGCAATTCTATGGACAAGAATTCAGAGGTCTTCAGTTGGAGGCTGCAGTGAGCCTCCAACATTCTCAGCCATTGCAACAGGGCTTTGGGGAAACAGCACAACACGAAGAACCCAGGCCTCTCTGTCCTGATCTCTGCATCTCTCTTAAGACACTGATGCAGGGAAGCTGAAATAGCTTGTAAAGGTTACCTCTGGGAGCATTTTGCAAGGTAAGTCTGAAATTTCTCAAGATGGTGTCCTCAGTTGGATAAACATCTATGGTGAAAGTGGTCCCTACCAGGCTGCATCGGGGGTTCCCCAGCAGAGCCCTGACTCCACCCACCAAGCACCAACAGCGTGCCCTAGTTATGACAAAACTGTCTCCTGACTGCCACGTGCTCTATGGGGGGGTGGGAGGGGGATGACCCTCTATGGAGAGTCGCTGTTGTAGGGAAAGGGGACTCAGTGGTGCCATCTGCAGTCCTAAGAGGAGAGATGATCACCAGCCACCTCAGGAAAGAAAGGCTCTGTGCAAACCCAGGTCTTATACTGGCCTCCAAAGCCCTCTGCAGTCCAGCTGCTGCCAATTCCACTGTCTCATTTGCTCCCCAACCCACTCTCTGCACTGGAGCCTCCCTTTCCATGAGCTCACCACGCACCTGCCCATCTCCCGGCCTCTCCTATCGTTCCTACTTCCCCCATGACAAGCCTTCCTCTCCTTCCAAACAAGAGCCGTGTTCTCACAGAAACCTTCTTTGATACCTCTGACCAACCCAAATTAATTTCTCCTTCACTCATGTCCTATAAAATCAGCATCATGGTTCATACCTGTAGTCCCAGCACTCTGGGAAGCCAAGGCAGGAAGGTGGCTTGAGGCCAGGAGTTCAAGACCAACCTGGGAACATAGTGGGACTCTGTGTCTATAAAAAAATAAAAGATCCGAGCATGGTGGCATGCACCTAAAGTCCCAGCTACCCAGCGGGCTGAGGTGAGAGGATCGCTTGAGCCCAGGAGTTTGAGGCCGCAGTGGGCAATAAGGACGTCACCGCACTCCAGCCTGGGCGACAGAGCCAGGCCTTATCTCTAAAAAAAAAAAGAACTGGCAATCAGCATCCCTCTCACTATCCCTGCTTGCAGCCCCCACTGCCGTCTCACAGGAAGCTCCAAACATCTTGATCACAGGCCCCTACTCGCAATCCCTGACGACACCGAGTATGCATCCTGGTGCACAGCTGTACAACCACAGAGCAGCACATCTGCTCCCTCAGTGCTGTGCCCAAGGCATGGCACGGGAAAGCAGCACTCCAGTGCAACACATGCACACTTGGGCAGTGCAACCACACAACCTCGTGGCTGAGTGTTTCCAGGCTAGCAATCACCTACAGGATTACCTAGTCTAATTTCCTCACTTCAGGGAAAAGGAACCTAGAGCTTAGTGTGGGGAACGTACTCAATCCAAGAGCCTGGCCACCTCGCCTGGACGCCGGCTCCCAGCTCCCAGTCAGACCTTCTAGTCACAGTCGCTCTCCTCCTGGCAGAGATCAATGACTGCAATTAACTAAGAAGAGCTTAGAAAAAAGAAATAACTGCCGTGGGCAAGAGAAGAAAAAAAAAAAAGACCCCAGGGGCTCTGCTGAGGACAGTTCCTCATTCCAGGACACTGGCCTGAGTAGACCCAAACGCATTAAGTATTCATTCTCA
This sequence comes from Loris lydekkerianus, assembly GCA_963574355.1. Lineage (NCBI taxonomy): Eukaryota > Metazoa > Chordata > Mammalia > Primates > Lorisidae > Loris > Loris lydekkerianus. The sequence goes on along the minus strand of CAUYPK010108171.1, from coordinate 39,394 downwards.
CTAAGTCATGAAGACACTGATTTCTGTTTATACAATACAAAAATCACATTCAATAAGGTAGAAAATTGGAACCATTATTGCCCAAATTTAGGCTCCAAAAGACCCATTAGCTCAATGATCTAGATACTTGAGGAAAAGTCCTTCTTCATTTTCCTTCTGCTGACTGGATATATTTGACTATGAGGGAATTTTGTTTATCTTCTATTTGTATTTACTATAGATCTCCTTAATCAATAACCAAGCAAGCTTTATTTATATCTTCTCTGTGAACAAGCTGACAATCAGCCTTATACGCTTCTCATGGCCTAACTATTTTTAAACAAGGAGCTAAGTTCATCAAAAAATAAACCAAAGTGTCCTTATTTTCTGTTGTTTCCTGGCAAGGAGCTAACTGCAAGACCAATTCCTCCATTAGACAAATACGGCAGTACATGAAATTTAAGTGGTTCCCAAAGTCAAGGGAAGCAGTGTCAGGAAAGAATAATGAACCCCAAACCCTGAATTAAGTGGCACCTTCTTCCTGGTTCTCCCGTGTGCTGAACACGTCTCTGTGCTTCTCTGGATAATCATGATACAGCTTCAAAAGACGGATCGGGACTCGTGAGACTATCTTTGCCTGCCACTTCCCCAGCTGAGGCCGATGAAGAACCTGGGGCCGGGTGGTTATGGGAGGTTTCAAGATAGGAATTTACTCAAACCAGCAGTCAGCCATGGAAGCCTACCATTGTGTCCAGTCTTGACCTCCATAGTGGGGACCAAGGCCAAAAGGCCAGGCTGGGCTTCCAGTGTCCATACAGACCTCTGCAAGCCCAGGGAAAGGGAGGGGCCGAGAGCTGACCAGGGCATGGATTCTGGTCTGGGAGGCTTCCTGGGACTATAGTGTTTGGGAGCTGGGAATCAGAGGCTGAAGAAATGTTGAGAGGCACAATCTGGAAGTGAAGCCATGTCATGCAAGTGCAGGCAGAAGAGGGGAATGAGGCAGAGTGGGCACGTGGGCAGCTTGACCGAGCATAAGGCCTGAGAAGCAGCAGCTGAAAGAAGGAGCTGGCAGAAGGCTGGAACCCAAAACTGCCAGGTCTCAAAAGCCACACAGGGGAACTGATACTTCATGCAGTTACGTGCCCAGCCACCAAGGGCCTGACGGGGTGCTGAGCCCACACGCGTCCAACCCAATGGGCACACGAATGTCAGGTTACCAGATCACGTCCTGTTCCCATCTCCCAACCAAGACGAGAGTACAAGGATGATTCTGTTGTGTTCACAGAGCCTAACTGAGCCCTTTCACTCTGATCTACACCAGTTAGTCCAAGGAAAAACATGGTCAGGGGCTCCTTGGTAAGCTACACAACTTCATTTTTCAAGCAGGTATCCCTTCTAAGAAAATCTGAGAGAGACACAAATCAAGGCCAAAAAAATAAAAAATAAAAAGCAACTGTGCTTTTGTAATGTTACAGTAAGGACAGGAATAGATTTATGTTCCAAAAACCAAATGAATCACGCTGTGAACTACTCAATATCCTGACCCATGAGGGCTTCTTTCCTTCAACTAAAAATAGATGCAATTTTCAGTGTCATGCAAGTCAGGGCAGCTCATGAATAGATTAATCCTTCTAAGTGCAAGGTCAGCTTGAGGTGAGGCTGTGGAGAAGGGGGTCTGCACTTACACCACCTACTGGAGCGCAGACTGGGAGAACCTTTTTAGAGGGCAATTTGGTGATATTGATCAACCTTTAAATGTGTTTGTCCTTTGACTCGGCAATTCTTCTTCTGGGAACCTACTTTACAGCAGTACTTCCCTAAGTGTGTGTGTGTGTTCTTTATTTATTTATGTATAGTTGAACATTATAAATATTATATGTAAATGCTTATTGCACCATCGCTGGAAATAGCGGGAAAAAATTGGAAACAACCTACACGTGCGTCAAAAGAGGACTAGTATAATATATCCACGTAATAGAATTTTGTGCAGCAGCTGAAAAGAATAAGGTAAATCTTGCATGTAATAAAACAGACATGATAGCAAATTAAATAGTCTGAGTATGTGTCAGAGGGAAGGGGACGTAAATAAGTTTTTTTTTTAAGTGCAGCAGGATAGATCCAAACTATTTACACAATTTCTAGTTCTAGGAATGAATGGGCTTTGTGCTGGGCACTGAGAGAGACATGGTGAATGCTGGAAGAAAGGAAGGATCGATGGATGGATGGATGGATGGATGGATGGATGAGGACAGGGACATATATTTCATTCATCTGTGTTCACAGAGTTCCAAAAATAGCTTTGGCTGGGTGCTCATTTCTTATCATCACCAAGGCAGGCCGGAGGGAAGCATGTCAGCTAGAGCTGGCACTCTGACAGCCACTGTCCATGTGATGCCCTTCACCTTGCTCACCCATGTCTTGATGCAGACAGAGGCACCTTTCAGCCCCAGCTGCTAGAAGACAGGACTCCAGAAGGGAGTGGCTTCAGACACACGGAGGCACCAGCCCACAGAAAGCTGGAGAAAGTGTGACTAGGTGGGTCAGAGACTTGGACACAGAAGCTAGTGCAGGGGTGTTTGCTGGGGAGGGGTAGGGTGTGGAGAATCCCCACGGGGCTCTGAACCCCAAAGGCAGATGAGAACTATGGGGATTTGGACAAGTAACTCTCACTCTGAGTTAATCTCACTCATCTAAACACAGAAATGATAACTCTGCTTTTCAGAGTTATGGTAAGATTTAAACAGAGCAACACCCATGACGGTCACAACCACAGCAGTTTGAGAATCCTTATCCCACCCACCATCCCATGGGGCCACTGTTTCATTTTGTCAACAGCCCAGCTGGACAAGACGTGTGCGGTCAGCTTGGCTCGCAAAACCTGAACCCCAGCCAAAGCTTGCTCGGCATCTGCAATGCTTTAGCCTACAGGAAATCACTGGGCATGTATGAGCCTGCTGTTTCTTCATCTGGTTATTTTTGACATTCCTCAGTACAAACTGAACCTCAATCCTGTCCCCAACACTGCCACCTTCTGCTCTCTCTGAACAATTTTTGATTCACCTCTATTTCCTTTCTTGTTTCTTGGTATTGAATTCAAGTCTGAAGTTGCCAGGATTCACTGAAAACATTGGCTTCCCCGTCGCCACCACCATTGCCACCCTGACCCCATCAGCCTCTCCTACTCAGCAAGTCACCCAGCGCCTTGGCGGAATGATGGTGTGCAGGGGGAGACAGGAAGTGTGCTCTGTACTCACTGGCTCACTTTATGGTACAGTTTAGCAATGCCCTGGTGGGTCCAATCCTTCCCGAGGGTGGGCAAAATGTGGCCGAGAGTATCTGATCTAAATAAAGATAAAAAGAAAATAAAAATCCCATTCAGGTTCATGGTACCATTTATACCTCATTTAAAAAGAAAAAAAAAAAAAAAGACCCATGACTTGCTTTCTGTATATAAAGCCCGAGGCTCAAGTAATCCAATGGGAATGCTTGGGGAGGGGTAAGCCAACCCACAGGAGGGCACCTCCAATCTGATCGTATGTCAAGCCTGTGGCTTGAGAAATCAAAGTGAAAAGTCCACTCAGAAGCGCCCACAGGAGCCCCAGTCAGGAGACCAGACCCTGGGCACTCACCTTGCCCTAACTGAAACTACAGGAGCAGCTCCGATGGCACCAAAGATTCAACCGTACCAGTCCCCGAAGCCACCATGGCCCCACTCAGCGGCTCCTACCTGGTGATTGTTCCATCAATGTCAGAAATGATGACTTTATCATCCCAGTTCCACAAATAGATGGTGCCTTCGCAGCGGCAGGTGCCCTGATACTGGGTGGTGACACTGAAAACCACGTCGTTGGGGCCGTTCTTCAACTTCAAGCTTTTCTGAAAAAACATGAACTACTTGATGGAGGAGAAGGCCCAGGTTGGGAGGAGTTGGCTTCTGTTCCATAAGAAGCAGGATTCAGCTTTAAAAAATAAACTATAGCTTGGGGCCACCGTCCCATCTTTCTGTCCCCTTCCTTGTTTTAGTTTTTCCCCAGGGCTAAAGGGCAAACCTGAACCTTGGTCCTCTCAGGCCCACTTATAACACAGCTCCTCCCACCCCGCCCATCCCACGGAGATGTTCTCCCTCCTGCCACGGGCAACGCTCATTCCACCCAGGATTTCTGGATGAGAATCATCAGACAGGGTTAAAGGCTAGGCCGTCAGGCTCCACACAAGAACTTGCTATTTCAGAATACGAAAGGCCATGATGCCATGATTTAGAGAGACAAATTTAGAATACGTTTTCCTAGATAACCATGATAACTAATGATTATTAGACTGATATAAATTTTAAAAAAAGGAAGTCTCAGTTCTCAGCCATACCTAGGAAAGAATATAGCTTAGACCCAAAGAAATTACACCAAATTCAGAAAGCAAAATTCTCTTTTGGCAGTTTTGGGGCCTCTCTGTCAGGGTCCTCTGGTTCAAGTCAGCTAGCTGCATAGACCTGCAGGCAGCAGGGTGCTGGGGTACCCCTATGCCAATGACAGGAGCTGGGTGCACAGGCTCCCAGGCTGCAGGGTCCTATATGCAGCCTAAATGGGTATCTGTGTCTGTTCCTTACCTTTTCCCATTAAACACCATCACAACTAAGTCAGGTGCTCCACTAACTCTTAGAATGAATCCAAATGACTTTATTCACAAAAAAAAAAGGGGGAGGGGGATATTTGCTCACTGACTGGTCATGGAAAACAGTTTCCAGGGAAGGAAGGGGCTTTGGATTCAAATTGGCCACACACACTGGCAGAGGACATTGTAAACAAATGATGCCCCTTGCTACTTGAAATTCCCTAAATTCCACCACAACTGCTTAATTGCCACCAATTTAAAGAGCCGGGTTTGAGTTAACAAACATTCCTCTGAAAGCAGCAAAACTGCCTTGAAAGATTTTGAAGTCTATCAGTCATTAAGGGCTCAGGATCAATTGGCTCAGCCTTCCTCCCCACACTTGAAAACAAGAGCCTCCAGGGCTGGGTTGGAGAAAGGGGACGACAAAGGGGCAAGAAAACAGAAGGATGGGTGCTGGAGTCGGGTAGGAACTCAGGACCATGCGAGGGGCAGCGGGCAGGCTGGGCTGGCAGTGCCGGGAAGCAGAAGTGGGGGGACCACTCTGCACCCCAGGGAGCCTTCAGGACTGTAAGAAGAAGCTCACCAGCTGCTCTGAAGTGAGCCGGAGAGTCTTTTTGTAGCTGACGTTAGACAAAAGAGGGAGGTGGCTTGTGCTGGATGGCTTGGCGGCTGCGTGCTCCTCGTCACTGGAGGATGATTCATGCTTTATTCTGGAACACACGGTGAGGTAATCACCAATTAGAAAATGCATCGGGGTAGCCATTAAAAATGCATTAGCCCTGAATCAATGACTAAGTCAATCAGGTCTCCCCTGAGCACTGTCTCCTGGGTGGCCATTTACCACATGGCACTGAATTTATCAATGAACTCTCAACTACATCCCACCCGCACACCTCCTGCATAATTCATGTGGGGGCTGCCTCTCCTCCTTCACTTGCCTGGTTACTAGCAATCATCACTCTGCTTTAAGCCAATAGGTTCCTGTTTATGACAAGCAGAGTTAAACTCCCTCCTGGCAGAGAGGCTGCTAACAACCACTCTTCTCAGCTTCTTCCTCTTCCTGTCTGACACTGCAGGCCAAGCCCCAGAAGTCCAAATGTCTATGGGTCCAAAGTCACCATTCAGTCCCCTGTACACACCTCTCCAGGTAGACAACTCCCACAAGTGGGCACCGGGGCACTTAAACAGGGACCAGTAAAAAGAAGGAAAACACACCAACTCTCCCTCCAGAATCCCCAGCCAGGTTATCACACGAGACAGGAGAACTCCTTATTTGCCTACACAGGATCCACAGGCCAATGCCCCAACCCTTCTAGACTTTTCTATATGGTGAGGGGCTGGGTGGGAATCAGTCTTGCTTTCTTTAAATAGCTCGTATAAAGCATATCAGTGATTAGCGGCTCCCTCAAAGAAAACCCGCTATGACATACTCCCCAACCCAGTAGTATTAGCTCTATTTCCCAGGATTGTTAATTTTGAAAATGCCTTAGGTGCCACATGAAGCACTCATTAAGGTGCATCACACTAAGCAAGGTGGGCAGGTAATAGAGCTCCACCTTATTATTTTTTAACTTAAAAAAAAAATTTATTGATACATATTAATTATACCCATTTATAGGATACATGTCATATTTTAATACATGCACGCAATGGAATGATCAAATCTCAAACATTTATCATTTCTTTGTGTTGGGAACATTCCAAATCTTCTCTTCTACCCATGTTGAGATACACCATAAATTGTAGTTAACTACAGTCACCCTACCGTGCTGTGGAACACTAGAACGTATTCCTTCTATAGAACCATATGTTTGTACCCATCACCCACCCTCTCTTCCTCCCCCTCCCCACTACCCTTCTCAGTCTTTAGTAACCACAAATCTACTTTCTACCTCTATCAGATCAACTTTTGAAGCTCTCACGTAAGAGGAAGAACAGGTGATATCTGTCTTCCTGTGCTTGCCTTATTTTGCTTAACATAAAGGCCTCCAGTTCCTTCCTGCAAATGACAGATTTCATTCTTTTTTATGGCTGAATAGTATTTCCACTGTGCGTATGGTTTCTTTATCCATATGCCCACTGATGGACACTTAGGTTGGTTCCACATCGTGGCTATTATAAATAGTACTGCAATAAACGTGGAGGTGCAGGTGGCCCGTCAACAGACTGAGTTCTCCTTTAGATAAAAACCCAGCAGTGGGATTGCTGCACTGTGCGGCAGTTTTATATTTAAGTTTTTGAGAAACCGCTACGCTGTTTTCCATTATGGCGTATTATTCTTACCAACAGTCTTGAACCCCTTTTCTCTGCGTCCTTCCCAGCATTTGTTCTTTTTTGTCTTTGTGACAGTAGACATGCTAACTGGGGCGAGATGATAGCCTCATGGCGGCTTTCTTTGCATTGCCCTATGATGAGTGATGCTGAGCAAAAAGAGCCATAGCAAACTGAAAAGCTTCTCGTAGCAAAGGAAACAGTAAGAGTGAAGAGCAACCTGTTGAACAGCAGAAAATATCCACAAAGTCTTCATACGGCAAGGGACCAATATCCAGACTATAAAGGGAACTCAAACAACTGAACAGCAGAAGAACAATCTCATTAAAAAGTAGGCCAAGGACGAGAATGGACATTTCTCAAGAAAAGCCACAGCAATGTGCATCTTATCTCAATGAGTTGTTGTCCTCTCCTCCTCTTCCTCCCTCTTCCCTCTCTAAGGTCTCCTGTGCAACCTACTGCCTTCCACCCCACTCGAGTTCAAAAGTGAGCCCTACCACGCAATACTGCTCAACACTGGGGAGGACATTGTCACATGCACCCCCACGTCTATGTTGTTTCTACCACGTCTTGTGTGGAGACCTGGCCCCTTCCAGTTCAGAAAGGTCAGCCCTTCCCCAGGTCCCAGGAGAGGGATCCTTGGGCCCCGGGCTGGCGGCCTGGGGATCGTTCAACCAACCCTGACATGCACAGTGCCAGGGGCAGATGACACTGCAAACAACCTTGTTCCTACCCTCACAAGGCTTTGCCCTAAACAATCACAAAGCAACTGGGGCTAAAGACACAGATCTGAAGTTCACTGAGACACATCCCTGGTGAAAAAACCATGGAATAAGAAACTGTACTTAGGGACAAGGACAGAGCACAGGCTAGAATTCTGGTTGGTCTGTGGCAGGACTAAGCAGCGTGTACCTGAAACAATAGCGTGACACTGGGGACTCATTCTAGCCAGAGTGGAGATGATATAGCACTTAGAATCTGAAAAATCCAGGTATCAAGTCTGTAGTTACTTCAAACTCAATTACCTTGGACAAATCACTTCTTTGTCTTTCAGCCGTGATTTCCTTATCTGAAAATGCAAAGGAACAAATCTTCCCCGCCCACCAAAAAAATCCAGGATGCAGGCAAGGCGACAGACAGCCAGGAGAGACCTGGCCTGGGAGACATGAACCTCAGGAAAGGTCTTCAACTGCAGGCTTGTCTGTAAAATAAAATGAGCCAACAAAGTCCCTTCCAAGTCTGACGCCAGCAGATTCTATGGGCCATGCTGGTCCTTCTGAACCAACCACCCTGAGGTTTTCAGACAGAGCAGATGTGGGCCTGGAGAAGCCAGAGCAGGGCTGGCTGTGGAGATTTCCTTGTCAAGCAGAAGGAGGAGGCTACAAGCCTCTCGCCGAAGAGGAAAATGTTTACATTCCAACCAAACAGTTTGCAGCGCAATGAGATCCAAATGTGAACTGAAGCTCATGGTGACAGCAGAGTGATGGGTACCTCTCCTGGAGGATAAGGAAGCCAGGGAGCATTGCTGCTATTTCCATCTGCTGCTTTAAGGGAAAAAAAAACTAAAACTAAATTCATGCAGCTTGCCATATTTGAAGGAACACAGAAAGGAAAACACAGACACAAAGGCTGAAATAGGAGTCATGCAGTTGGTCACTTCAGCTTAAGGCAAGTCAGCTGTCACTTGGGGCAGCCACCTCCCAGATTCTGCCCCCTGCGTGGAACAAAATGCCTGCTCCTTTCAATGGCTCCGTGAAACGCTGCCTGCTTTACAATGTCTGCCAGAAACAACAAAAGGGCTCGTGTCATCTGAAAATCTGCGTTCAGATGAGTAGCTGTGAACAACGCTGAAGTCAACACTTGTCACAGTGCACATTTTTCAAGTGGTATTTTAATTATTTGTATGGTGACAAGCTGTTTGCTCAATTGTGGGACTTCGGGGACCATTCTGTCAATCAAGTCTGTCAATTAGGAAAAACAATCTGACACCTTTTCTTTAAGTCGACTGCGTGACTGTGATAAAGGGACTAAGACTCTAAGGCGCCAGGATTATTGGAAAGGTTCACATTTCTTAAGAGAACTTTATTATCAATTATTTTTCAAGATCTCAATTCCTTTTCACAAGGGACTGTGTCTTTTCACAATTCTTAATTTGTCATGTTTGAGAAAGAAGCGTGGCATGACTGATGCAGAGTGGTGACTAGTCCAGCTGTTGCTATTTAACTGGGAAAAGCATTTTTTGTCAATATTTGAATATGATTGGATCGGACCATAAGAAAATCGGTAATGCTTCAAGTAAGCTGCAGGGGCTGACATTCAGCGTGGGAAGGGCTTACAGAAGCATCTCCCTCCACGCTCCCAGGGCCCTCCCTGCTACAGCATAAAGGAGAATAAAGTGCGGGTAACACCAATGACAGCACCATGCCCTCCGTGCGGGGCCCTCTGCCAGTGCTTGGCCTACCCTCTGTCCCTCTTAAACTTAGCTCGGTGCCCCCAGGTCCACCTCCCTCTTCATCTGGGACTGGCATGTGGCAAGATGGATTTGGCAAATACCCAGCATTCAGCCCATGAAGTATATTTTAAAATATTTGAAACTGCACGGTGTAGGACTCACTGTGCCCTCCAGGTGACTGGAGGCCACTCCCTCGCTGGTCTCCTGTAGACACCTGTGGGCCCTTACCTCCCATGTGGCACTGCTGGGTTTTGCATCCTGAATCACCTTTCTCAGGAAGGTGCTTCAAGGGTGAAATGAGATGGCATCTCTGGGGCCCCCATTACTCATCTCCCCATTTCACAGATGGGGACTCTGTGAGGGGGACTAATCTGCCAAAGATCACTGAAGGCTGTCTGTCAAAGTCCCTGCTCGTAAGTCCTGCTCTGTGCTACCTCTTTGGGTTTAGAAATCATTGCTGGGACAGAGAAGCTTCTTAAAGTGAATTGAGGAAAGCAGAGGGTATTTCTAGTGCAGTTGAACTTGGTTTAAATCGCTTAGGGCATAGGGTTTGCATCTTTGCTCTCAGGCCCTGTCCTGGGGGCAAGCGTCTCCTGGGAGCCTCCAAAGCAGCCTCCTCCCGGCCTGTCTGGGCATGTACCTCTGCTGGTACTTCACTCAGATGTGTCTGGTAGTTTGCCTGAGGTTGAACGATTGCTGTGTGGCTAAGCAAAGATCCCAGACCAGATGTGCCTGCCTCCAAAGCCTGCTGTTCCTGCTACAGCTTGCTGCTGCCCACTAGCAGCAGTGAAGAGCCACTTACTTAGTAACTACTGGCTGCCTTCGATAGCCCCTCAAAGGGCAGCACGTCCTCAAGCCTGTGCTCCGTTCTGAACACACCTGTCTTCTCCCCTCCAAGCTCACTCTTAGCCAAATTTGGAATTCCCGACTGGGACAGTACCCAAGTAATTGTGCCTGAGAGCACGTCCCCAGAGGGTGAAGCAAAGAAGGAGGGTAAGGGATGGAACAGGGACACCACACCTGCAGTGCCCTGGCACCTTCCCCCTCTCGCTGGGCCACGTACAGCACAGCAAGCACATAAACCAAGTTCAACTGCACTAGAAATGCCGCAGGCCTTGGGGAGTGAGCAGATGCAATATCACCACCACGGACAATGGAAAGTCTCTCCTTCCAGAACCTCCCAGCCCAGAAGCGCATAGTCCACTCAGAGTCACATTCAGAAATGATGCTAGAAGGTCCTGCATACTCGTCCCCACCCCATTCCTCTCCACAGAGAACAATAAAGGAATCAGACCATCTCCTGCTGGCCCCTACATGCATTTCTACTTCCATCAAAGAATTCTGGAAATAACATAACTGAAGGCACAAAGCCATGGCCAGGAGTCACCGGACGCGGAATCTATGCCTCTCCTATCAATCATCAGGAGGACAATCTCATCAGTTCAGGGACAGTTCAGCAACTCTTATAAGATGCCTACTCTGTGCTGGGCATAGGCTCAGCCTCCAAGGTACAAAAATGACCAGGAGATGGGTCTGTTCCTGAATTAATCTGTTAGCATTTTCCATCTGCTAAGTCAGAAATACAATCCTGGGTTTACACAAGAATACTGCAAAGGTCTGAGGTTATGTGTAAAACACGTTATCAGCACACGTCATTTAGTGTCAATGTGTAATAAAATAGTTAGTGGGGAATGGCACTGTCCTCGGAGCAGAGTCACCAGCCAATCCTATACAAAGAGATTAACCTGAAGACTCAACAGCAGGAACCAAGCAGCCATATCAGAATCTAACTTTCCTCCGTCAAAGTTAATACGAATCCGTGTCGGTATTCAGAAAAGTATCAGCACAAGCCCTGGTAAGTATTTAAACTATAGAGAAAGGCAAGCTTCTTCAGAAGGAAAACTTATTTGCATGTCATTGTTAATGCTATTATTTATTACGATCACCACCCTTGTCATCATCTTCTGTGTACGGAGGGGTGTCACATGGCAGGACCATGAGAACTGCTCTGGCTATTTCGCCTTATGTAAGGCTCATGTCTACCTTGTAAATTAGCTATTGAAGAAGCAACTGCCTCCACTTTATTAATGAGAAAACCAAGTTATGTAAATTGCTCCGGGTCATTGAGTGAATCACAGAGCCCAACCCAGCCGGTGCCATGGTGTTGGACATGGAAGGGGGCAGCAACCTCCCAAGATGACCTGCACCGTACCTGGGGGCCATGCTCAGCTGTGACGCCTGTTCTCCAGTGCTGTGGCCCTTGCCAGGCAAGCCCTGCTCCGGCTTACTTTCCTAGAGAAGGAGAAAAGAAAAGAGTTGTGGGAGCAATGCAGAGAAAGGGCCCTCAGAGAAAGGGTCTGCACAACAGCCTGTGGGCTCCCACAGTGCCCTCGGGCCCAGGACAGGCCCCCTGAAGGTGAACCCTTCCCCAGCAACACTCAGCCCAGAGAGGGTCCTGGGAGGCTGTGGGTGTGTTGGTTTCGGCAGGTCCTATAGCTTCTTAGCTTAGGAGCGTACAATGAAGCCGAGAAATATTTTTGACAGAAATGAGTCTGTTATCCGTAAATGTTTGTGGCACCAAACCAAACTTCATTATTACTGTAGCTTATGCAAATGCTTTCTCAAGGACTGCTGGGATTCCCGAGGGCTTTCAAAATATTTTCTTGTCATTGCTGATAGAAACGTTCAAAAATATTTTCACACCATATTTTGCTTGGGGAAAATGTGGAAGCATTTTTCTCCTTTTCAATACTGCATACTCTTAGTCAAAAAACGCTCCTCTGATGTACTGAAGAGTCTTGCATTTCTAAGAGAACACCTGAGCCCAGTCCAGCCTCACTCGCTTATGAACCTCGGGGGAGTCAGTTACGCGTTTGGAATTTTAGTTCCTCCTCTGTGATACAGATTAGGACATTCTCCATCCCCTAGCACTGCTGTGAACCCCGCAGGAGATGCTGTGTGCGACATGCAGAGCCCGGCACACAGTGGGTAAGGGTGGAGGGAGGTGGGGTCTGACCCCACAGACTTGGGGGAAAACAGAAAAAACCAGACAGGTGTCAAAGGGCAGGGAGCACACAACAAAATCTCTTTACCTATAGTCATTTGATCATTTCTTTACTAAAGAAAACGAACAATATAAGCAACATAAAAGGGTGACTCTTCACATCTGAGTAGTACACACTAGTTTCAAATACTTCATGCTCTTACAAGCGCATAAATATATTTGCTAGAACACACCCAGTTATTGTAAATTTATTGATTGAGTCAAATAACAGTACCACTATTAGCAAATTTTAATTTGGCTAGTTCAAAAACATATATCTACCAGAAAAAACGATATTTCAGATTTTTTTTTTTGAGAAATACTTTACTTCACGAATGTTCCTTAGATTGAACTGGCACCCCCTTTAATTCTAACAGATGAGAATTTAGATACTCCACAAGTAGGTCTTCGAAATATATTTCTGCTTTGAATTCTAGAATATTCTGCTCTCTGTTAAGAAAACTAGAAAGGTCCTTTATGCCTTAAGTCCCCTATAGTAAAGAATATATATTTGCTTTAACTTATTTACACCCTTTGAACATCAAACAAAATAGTAAAACAAATCAGTAAAACTCAGATATACTAACAGAAAATGACAAAGAACAATCACGTCTTGATAAAAATCTTCCAGCAAACTTTTCTCTAGAGTTTCTTTTACTATTAAAATAACCAACGTGACTTTTTCTTTGTCGTTTCTTCATACTATATTCCAAAATTAATCATTATTCCCTCAACAAATACTTGCCTAACCCCTACTCTGGGTCTAATAAGGGTGCCCCGGAATATCAAAAGAATCCAAACCATGATGGTCTCTGCCATCATTAAGTTTAGTGTCTGGAGGAGGAAAGAGATGTTAAGCAAATAGTCACACTAATAAGTATATAATCATAAGCTCTGACACTATTTATGAAGGGAAAGTTCACAGGCAGAGAACAGCAGCAGGCCAGGCTAATCTGTGGTGAAGGGCTGAGCTGCTAGCTCACCAAGTGAAGAGAGGGAGAGAACACCTGGGGAAGAAATGACACGTGCAAAGGCCCTGGGGTAGATGGCCTTTAGCCATCACAGTGAGAGAGTGCAGAGGGCCTGGGGAGAGTGGCAAAGATGAGGGTAAAGAGGCAGGCAGGCTCAACAGTACACGAGTGCTGCAGACCATGGTAAGGACACTCACTGGTTGTCACTGGGAGAGTCTGGTCCCCTAAAGAGACTGATGCAAGGACAATACAGGGAATGCAGAAGAGAAGGCAAGGGACCGTGTGTAATTAACAATGGAAGGAAAGGATGGTAGTTAGATTTGTGGAGCGGAGCTGGAGAAAGAAGGATAAATTTGAGAAATATTAAGGGGATAAACTGGCAGGACTCAGAGTGAGTGGGGAGAAAAAAGGAAAAAATCTACTCGATGCTCTGCGTGGCCAGTGAGGCCATTTGCAGACTGTGGTTCCAATGATGGAAGAGCTTTCTGGAATAGCAGGAGCCCAGCTGTAGAGAGGATGAATATGAAATGCCTTGAGGCATCTACACAGATGACTACTTGGTCGGCTGTTTGACAGATGAGTGTGGAGCAGGAAAGAATGTCTGGTTTGGAAATAAAAATGGAATCATCCGCGTGGACAAATGGGGAAGGTCGGGGGTAAAAGCACAAGAGAAGATGACCCCTGAGGACCCTTGGTAAGGGCGCAGCGGGGGTGGCAGGGGTGGGGGTGGGGGAGGAGCCAGGGAAAGGCAGCTGTGGCCCAGAAGCCAAGCAAGAAAAGTGTGTCAACAAACAGGTGGACAGGTCAACAAAGACCTGGAAAAAATCACAGGCACTTATAGGGACAGAAGCCAAAGCCATGTGCAGTTAGACCTGTGACTTCAGGGAAATGACTGATATGAGTCTGTCTGTCCCTCTGAGTTAAGAGGATATAACTCAAACTATCCTCACAGTGAAAAGGGAGATAATGTTTAAAACAAGAGACTAAACAACCAGTTAGAATCCCTTCTTCTTACAGAGGAAGAAATGCTAAGGGAGACGGAGGGGTGGGGGGGATCTGACTGGCGGGGGGGCACCCCACTCTGCCCACGCCTCACTCTGCCTCCCTGCACGCCCTGAGTGCCATGCGGGTGAACCCACTTTGTGGCAGAGCAGGCTCATGGAAACTCATGCTTATTTCTCTGATATAAGTGCACAAATATTAACTTCACTGCCCCAAACTAGAATCTGCTGAGCTGAGTTGTTTTGTTTTTCGTGCTTACCTCCTTGATTGTGGTGTTTCTTCCCCTCCAGGAAAACCACCATCTTCCTCCCTTTTTAGGCATCTTATCCCTCATGATAGATTCCACAGTGGCCTGTTTTAAATGGATGGTAACATAAATAATGGAACCAAAAAAAGATCAACTCAGCACATTCAAACCAAAAGAAACATACATGCAAATTAAAGTAAGATTAAAAAAAAAAAAAAAAAAAAAAAAACAGAGAGAAAAACAGAACATACTGTTTGCGGATTAAAAATTTTGGAGAAGCAAAACCTAATGGCATCCAAAATTACATTAAGGTAACTTAAGCATGAAGACTTGAGAAGGTGTTAAAGGAATAAACAAACAACAAATAAAATACAACACAACAACAACAACGGAAAAAAAAGAAAGCATTAAAAATCATTAGTGGTTAGTAAGACCAGAAGTTTTCATATTAAAGTGGCTAACTGGTTAAGATACTGTTACCCTCAATATGATGATTATAAAATAAAATAGGAAAATGGTTCATATGAGGTATAGGATAAAACAGTTTTCCACAAAATGTAAAATACACAGAAATTTGCATTAAGTATAAATTCCAAATCTTGACATTAATAGGTGTACTTGACTTAAAATCTATACTTTTATCCTAGCTGAATAAATCTTGATGGGAGAGATTACACATGAAGTAATAATTTTCTAAGTATTTCCAAAGAGCAAAATATCTATCTTGAGGCTAATTCTAGGGCCAAGGTAAATGGTATCTAATGCCCCTTCTTCAGTTTACAGAACTTTCAGGCAGCTAACACCTCAGATGAAAGAAAGATTTGAGTCCTTCAAGTCATCAGGGTAGAGGTAAGTGGACAGATAAATAATTCGTTATTTAGTTTAAAAGATTTAGCTTAAAAGACCCTGAGTACACGAAAATGCAAATCACTCACACCTTCACGAGCAGGATAAAGATGTCAATTACTCTATTTTCCCTAAATCCACCCTTAAATGTAAAAAAAAAAAAAAAAAAAAAAATCCTGATTTAAGGGGTAGCGGAGAGAGGGGAGGAGAAAGGAGGGAGATGAAGAAAGAAAAAAAACTAACAAGATTATCCTCAGACCTAGACAAACTCTTTCTTAAGCTCATTTGAAAAACAAATTCTCAGGCAGAACAGTAACCTAGCTCTGCTAGATATTAAAATAGATTTAAAAGCTACAGTACCTAAAAGAACGCAGTGTTGTTACAAGAGTAAACACATCGCAGGAAGGGAAGACAAAGTCCAGAAATAAATCTAAATTCACAGAGAAATCTAATAGACGACAAGTCGTAATTGCCCACCCACGAGGAAAGGGTGATTTAATAAATGCTGGTGGGATAATTAATTCAGCAGCTAAGTCAGATCCTAGTAGTTACCCACACGCCTTCCCTGTCTTTCTTGCCAATAGACCAGAAACTCTGTTGGAGAATGTACGTCTAGGGAAGAAGGCAGGTTAATACCCGCAGCGCCAACCTTCCCTGGTCTAAGTCGTTCATGTCATTCCACTGTTTTGCCAACAATGAGTTTAAAACTGATTGTGTGACCAAGTTTTGGCCAACAAAATGTGAGATAACTGCTCCCAGACTTCCTGTTTTAGATGTAGTTGGCTGAGGAAATGATGGGCAGAGTGGTCATCTTGTGACAACCGTAAAGGAAAAGCCGAGAAGTTCACAGAGCAGCCAAGCCAAATTAACCAAGCCTGGAACTATCAACCTCTCCAATGATTATCAAGCAAAATAATAAACCCCTGGTACGTAAGCCACTTCTAGTCATCCTGTTTCCTAAAAACAAAAGCACCCTAACTAATTCAGTAACTAGTTAGGGAAAAAAAAAAAAATGGCTCCTGATGCCCTTATTACTCTCAAAATAAAATCCAAATAGCTCAAAGATTTAAAATGAAAGAAAGTGTGGGAAGAAAACGCAGGACACATTTCCACAAGTTTTGCAAATGGAGTAGCAAGGCCATTCCAAGCATGATAGGAAACCTGGCAGTCATAAAAGATGAGACTGACAGACTCTACATATAAAAATCATTCTTTTACTGGGCAGCGCCAGTGACTCAAAGGAGTAGGGCACCAGTCCCATATGCCAGAGTGGCAGGTTCAAACCCAGCCCTGGCCAAAAACTGCAAAAATAATAATAATAATAATAATTTCTTTATTAGAGAAATGCCATACATGAGTCAAACATTACTGACTAAACCTGGAAAAATATTCAATAGACCTTTTACAACAACTAATTTCTTCTAAGTTTCAGAGCCAAGTGTCTCTCTTTTCTGTGAATAAATTCTTTAATTACATGGCTGTTGCATTTAACATAAAAATTTGCCCTAGGCTGGGGCAGCGCCTGTGGCTCAGTGGGTAGGGCGCCAGCCCCATATACCGAGGGTGGCGGGGTTGAACCTGGCCCCAGCCAAACTGCAACAAGAAATAGCCGGGCGTTGTCCAGGCGTTGTGGCGAAAGTTCCAGCTACTCAGGAGGCTGAAGCAAGAGAATTGCCTAAGCCCAAGAGGTGGAGGTTGCTGTGAGCTGTGACGCATGGCACTCTACCCAGGGTGACAAAGTGAGACTCTGTCTCAAAAAAAAAAAAAAAGAATTGCCCTAGGCCATGGATACCAGGGCAGGAACAAAATAAAAACTGTTCTGCAGAACACGCCCTTGGCCCAGTCCATTATGAATTCCACCAAAGACGAAAGGTCACAATCCCCAGATCACAACACACACATGTAGAACCAAGAAGAGGCAAGTGGAGAGTCCAGAGCCAGACGAAACCTTCAAGAATCTCAGACGTTAGACCGTCCAAGTAGCACAAAGCACTTGCTTAGTGTGCAAAACGCACAGATGGGCCCTGCAGCAAAAGGAATGTACAACCGGAAGAAAATACATTAAAGAAAGTAACAATTCCTGACTGCTGTCTAGGGAACTACTCAGGAGAGGATGACACACTGTGGGCTGGTAGGTTGTGCACCTGCCCTCCTAACTCTTCCCTGCAGCCACTCACTCCCTCTGCCCTGCAGACTACAAGCTGCCCAGGCTCTGTGCCGGCTCCTGCCTCAGGGGAACAGGCATGGCGCTGGCTTCTTGGCTGAGCAATGTCCAAGGCTGGCGCTGGCACGTGGTGTGTGCCATGCCTCTGTGTACCCAGCTGGTGCCTGCTGCAGCCCTTCCACAGTGGTGCTCCCCTCCCTGCACCCTCCCTGGGTCCTGCCACCCATCTGCTCGTCCTCTACGTGGTCCCTAGCATGGCAGCTGTTAGAAAAGGAATCCTTGGTCTGCTCTGCCGCAACTGTGGGGGTTTGCCTTGATAAGGAGGAGGGGAAAGGATGTTCAAGGTGTCAGAAAAGATCTCAAACTCCTGACATGTCTGCTCGTGAACTTCAAAAGAGCATAATGTAATTGACTTTGCAGTTTCCAAAATAAAAGTTAAATTCCAACCACCCAGCTCAACCTCTTCATCAAAACTAGTGTCCCCTTTTCTTCCTCATATTAAAGCTCACCTTTGGCAGAGGTTTCTGAAAGGCCTGCATTGCCAGGAGTAGGGGTGCTGCTGTTGTCCAGTTATAATATCTAACACGGAACAATGAAACAGATGTCAAAAAAACAAGGATCAGACCAAAAACCTTTCTAATACCAAGCAAAGCAGTCATGAAAAGCTCTAGAACCCCAGCAAGGTCCTTAGCTCAATACTGTTGCTACATTCCCCTAGCCACCCCCACCCAAACAGAGACACACCCCCCCCCGTCTCCCCCTGACCCCACTAGCCCAGCAGCAGTGTGCCAACAGGACGGACACCGCCAGCCGTCAGCAACTCAAACTCCACCGTGCACTCGCCGACCAAACCACAGCCTGCCTGTGGCACATGCTGCCACCTTTCAGGGGAAGGGCACAAGTTAACGTGTAAAACGTCCATAGCTTCCACTAAGGGAGAAAGCTTGTTAACCGTCTGCAAAAATGCCTACACATCCCTTGACCTCAGATAATAAAGTCTGTGAAGGGGGGAAACGCAGGTTACACCATTATATACTCGCGCCGTGCGGGGTCTCACAGACTACGCACAGGACGTCCCACGTTCCGTTATAAAATCCAGTGCCGATGAACGTTAAAACCCCCAAGACTGACAATTACATAGCCTTTTGGCTGTGATGCCAATTCTACTGGCATAAACATTTGCCAATAGTGAGGAAAAAATAATGCGGTTTAACAAAGATTTTATTTTGGGCCGGGTACAACGGCTCATGCCTGTAATCCTAGCACTCTGGGAAGCCAAGGAGGGTGGATTGTTTGAGCTCCAGAGTTCAAGACTAGCCTGAGCAAGAGCGAGAGACCCCCATCTGTAAAAATAGCTGCGTGTTGTGGTGGGCACCTATAGTCCCAGCTACTCGGAAGGCTGAGCAAGAGCATCACTTGAGGCCAAGAGTTGGAGGTTGCTGTGAGCAATGACACTACAGCACTCTATACCAAGGGTGACAAAGTAAGACTCTGTCTCAAAAAAAAAAAAAAAAATTTTTTTTTTACTTTATATACAATGGCTGTGGGAAGGTACCAAGGCGTGTGTGTCTCTATTTTTCATATTACATGGCTAGATACATCCTAGACAGCCTCGCTACTTCTAAGACTTCATGTCCAGATCTCTGTATTTTAAAAACATGAAATTGAAACAGTATAATGCAACTGCCAAAATGACTTTTAAGGAGTACTTACTTATTCCCAATCTTCACCACAAGATTGGGATCATCGATAATAGCGGGATTATCCACAAACTGTTGATAGGACACAGCCTGTTCCAAAAATGCATCTGTGACAGCGATTATAGGGCATAAGGGAAAAAGAAAAAGGAAATTCAGTTCACAATTTGGCCTATTTTTCTTTTCTTTTATTTTTTCTTTTTTCCTTTATTTTTTATTTCACTAGATTTAGGGGGACAAGTGGTTTTTGTCACTTGGATGTATTATACAAGTACACAGGCCTATATCCCTTTGAATCTCCCACTAGTGTTTTCTGAGAGTTTATGCATCCCAGCTGTGTGGACAACCCTGTAAAGTATACAAAACGCATTCAGCAATGGGAGCTTCGTCTTATGTGGGGGAGCGATGTCTGTGCAGAAATGAAGGGAGGCTGTGGCCAAGACTGAGGGCCCAGGGAGGGGAGCCCTGCAACGGCAGCTGCGTCCGCTCAGGGGCAGGGTGTGGAAACCATCCCCAGGTGCATCTGTGGAGACACAGCAATGGTTATGTGGGAGTCAGGAGCCAGCCTACCTCGGGTTAAGTCATAGTTATTAGGGTGACTTTCTTCATCTCCCCAAGCCCAGCCCCCTCCTCTGTAGCATGGGGACAACAGTCAATCCATTTCCCAGAGTGCCTGTGAGGACTGACAAGGTCGCCAACAGGAAGCCCTAACCAATGGCAACCCACTGAGGATTGGCTCAATGTCAATGTCAGCGGTCGTGATGGGCACTGCCATGAACAGAGGTGTGGAGGGGGTTGTGAAGACTGCATGCTGGCCATGCCCAGCCCAGTAGGAGGCAGCCCCGCTGTGGTCAGCGCCG
Source organism: Loris lydekkerianus (assembly GCA_963574355.1). NCBI lineage: Eukaryota > Metazoa > Chordata > Mammalia > Primates > Lorisidae > Loris > Loris lydekkerianus. The sequence continues at coordinate 19,254 of CAUYPK010108171.1, read as the reverse complement.
AAGGGAAGGTGGCAGGGTTAGGTTCTTGGACAGGATCTATGCCCAGGCCCTGGCTTCACTGGACTTCCCCCAATCAGCAGGGCCATGACCAGGGCTCTGACAATCTCCAATCCTCTCATGGGAGGTCCCTGAGAAGAACCAAGACCCAGCAGACACTGTGCACTGAGACTCACCCTGTCTGGGAAGAAAGACCTCTGCCCATGATTCCAATCCAGACCTCCGCATGTGCCCTCACTTAGGAATCCTACTCCAAACCTCTAGGTCCACCCCGTGGGGCTCCTGGCCTTGAGAACTGGTCTCATCTGTGTGGATAGGATACTCATAGAGTCCAAGACCCTGAGCGGACACTTATCCCCCCATGCTGCCACCCTGCCCCCAGGAACTGCATGTGCACAGGAGGGATGCTGACAGAACATGGCCTCCTCACATCCACACTGGCCCAGGACATGCGCTCACCCATTGGTGACATCAGAAACATGACAGGCTGGGTATGAGATATGTGGTCTTAGGAAAATTGGTTGCAATGAACAGATTAGCTGGGTACAGAAGCAACCTTGTTTCAGCTCAGGACTGGCTGGTTCAAAGCCCTGAGGGAACTTCGGGACAGACCGGAGTCCCGGGCAGCAGCCCTGGGCAGGAAGGGAAAATGGAGGTGGCCCAGAAGAGGCAGTGGGGTTAAAGTACATGGCCTTAGTCCCATTCCCTGATAGACAGGCCTCGGGAAAATGGAGAAGAGAAAGTGATGGAAGATGGTGGAGAAGGTGGGCCAGGCAACCGGGTCCAGTCCCAGAGTTTAGCAGCTGATAACTGCTGACCGCACCAGCTCGGGAGCTTGGGCACACCTCACCACGGAGCTGTCACGAGACACTGGAAAAACACTGCTACCCACATGGCAGATGCTCTGAATGCATCCCCTGAGCCCATTCTGATGGCACCCTTCAAATCCAGCCGGAAAGCCTCTAGGACTCCCTCACACAAACCCAGCCCTCCAGCCCTCCCTCGGAGACCTCAGAGCATTCTCCCACACCTCAGATGTACCCTGCTTTAATGAGACCAACATTCCCACTAGACTGCAGGCTCCTGGGGGTCACCTCTGCACTGCCGGCCTGGGGCACAGAACAGAGTGGGGCTCTATCACCGTGCCTGAAGGATGGCCTTGTCACTGCCCAAAACCATGTGCAACCAACCGACAGAACCCTGAGCTCAGCTAACTGCACACCAGAAACATCTGGGCGGTGAACACAATGAATCATCTGTGCTGCCACCAACCACAGCAAGAGGAAAGCGGCCAGTGACAGGAGCTCATCACTGGCCAGTCTCCGCCTTCTGATAAGCGGCCACCAGAGGGCGCCCTCAGCGCGCGGTACCTTTCGTGATCTCCCTGTTGTCGCTGAGGCCTCCGCAGAGGGAGATGGCGATGGAGGGGAGGTCCCTCAGGCCATCTGAAGTGCTCTCCACGCCGCTGTCCGCACCCGAACTGCCCACCGACTGCGGGGACTGGTTGGCAGACCGGGCTCCGTTGTCGCTGACGTGTTTGGCGAGCCCGGGAGGATCTCCGCTGGGAGGAGGGAAAGTGGGGGGTGTTCAGGGTTTTTCCTATTGGTGGCCCACCATCATCACCATCACGATCACCACCATCATCACCATCACCACCACCACCATCACCATCACCATCACCATCATCACCATCATCACCATCACCACCATCACCATTACCATCACCATCACCATCAGCACCATCAGCACCATCACCATCACCATCACCATCACCATCATCATCACCATCATCACCAGGCTCTCTAGAGAGCCGCCACCCTGCAGAGCAGCAGGCAATGTTATCTCAGGACAGATTTTTCATGGAAAATCAAGGAAAGAAAGTGAAATCCATCATTTTAGGGCGGGGACAACTGTGCTTTAGCCCTTCCCAGCTCCAAGGGAAATAAACAGGGGAGGAAGCCAGCGTCCTCCAGCCCTGTCCCTGCCACCATCCCCAGGGCGCTGGTGCCTCAGACCACAGGGGACCTGAGGGTGGGTCCCCAGGGACCAGGCTGACTCTCTCCTCAGGTGGGGACGGACCCAGCCATTTATTTGGGCTGTGGGCCGCCGACACACCCCCCCCTCCTGCCCATATCCCCGTCCTGGAAGGGGGGTGAGGGGGGTTGGGCCACCCACGTCTACAGACAGATCAGACCTTTCTCCCTGGTGGCTTGTCACAGTAGAAATGTGAGCCACCTGCTGCCTTTTTCTCACATACTTTCTAATCAAACATAAGCGAAAATGGGACTCAGGCAGATTTAATATTCAGATTATAGAAAATGATAGGAGGGTATTAAAAGAAATTTTACTTTTTGGGAAAATACAGGGCTGCCACTTCAGGATCCATATCCGTGAGGTCATCCAAGTAGACACCATCAGAGCCCAGGTGCCTACTTCGTTTATCTGAAAGAGTGAACAGCTCAAGTCAGAATACCACAAACGACCTCAGGGACTTGTACCTGTAGAGACAGTGCCTAAGCGCAGTGCACACATTCTCGCTCAGGAGCCCCCAGGTGGGCCCAGGGACCACCAGTGAGAGGCAGGCGGACCCACACGGTTGCAGGTGAGACTGCTGGGCCGCCACTCACCACCATGTGGCCCCTGCCAACTTCTGCAACTTTGCTGAGCCTCAGCTCCTCCTCTGGGAAGTGCCTGATGTGCCCTAAGCACTCAAATGAGTAAAGCTACTACCATTATCATTATTAAGTGATAACAGCTTGCATAAAGCACTTCCCCATCGAAACTCCAACGCACAGCACCCTAAATTGTGCACTGTCAGACAGTATAATACACCAGGATTTCAAACTTCCTCTCTACTTCAGGCAGAGAATTATGTCCTTGGTTTATACAGGTCTAGAAAACCCAACAGAGCTGCCCAGCTAACAGAGATCCGTCCCACCATCAGCACCACTGATACGCAGCCGGGTGTGCACCAAACTAGCTCTCAGGGCCCCTGCTGTGTGCCAGCCACTATTTTAAACACTGAGGATAAAAAGTTAAATCAGACAAAAAAGATTTTGATCTCAGAGAGTAAATATCCAAGTAGGGAGAGTTGGGGGGGGGGGACTAATGACAACCTGTAATAGTGATAAATGACAAAAGAAATGTAAGTGGGGTAATGCACTAGAATGCACACAATCTTGGATGAAGAAAGGGGAAGCCAAGATTAGCCTAATAATCATCTTTATAAAAGTCCCACAGTATCCTCTAGATCTCAACATCCCTGATCTATAAGGTGAGGAGGTTCATTACATGATCCCCACAAGGCCTCCTTTCATGTCTGGTTTTCTATGACTAAATTCTGATAATTAATATATTCAGCAAAAGAATATGACAATTCTCAAGGTTCTGCTTTGACCTTGACTTTCTTGGGAAAAAAAAAAGAAAAAGATTTTCTTCTTTTGAAAGAAGGACCTATAATTTGTAGTAAAGACTGACTAGGAAGAAAGGCGGGAAGCCCCAGCCCTCATACCTTTTTTCCTAGGAGAATCCACCTTATTCCCTGCCTGGACTATGCTAGCAGAGGGGGGCTTGAGCTCTTCCATGGCAGGGGAAAGCGGCGCCGCCGCCCCTACGGCCCCAGTGTCCTCCTCATTCACAAACTGCATTTCTGTCTGAGACTGACGCTGGTCCAGAAGCGGCCCCCTGGACAATGTTGGTGACTGGTCACTGAAAGTGTCTGAAGATTCGCTCTGGATGGTCTGAAAGTGGATTTTGTCGAAAATTTTTCTACTGCTCAATGGGCTGGATTCTTTCATCTTGTGTGGAGATGACTAGAGGAAAGGAGGGGTGGGGGAGAGAGGAGAAAGGTCAGAGCAGAGGCAGGCAGGACAACTGAGTTGATAAGGGGGACCAGGCGGGCAGTCAACAGTGTGGCAGAGACTTCTGAACCTCAGGTTTTATCTGGTGATTTCCACACCTGCCAGAGGGTCCAGAAAACCAAGAATGTTAGTTCCAAAGCAAATGCACTTTCACATAAAACACCAACTGCCAAACAGAAGTGAGGGAGAGTTGTAACGCCACCAGAGGACGGGATGGCCACCCAGACGCCCATCAGCAGAAGGGGAAGTGCCGTCAGACCATGGAGCATTCTGCAGCAATGAGAATACACGCATTACAACCACATGCAACAGTGTGGCTGAATCTTGCAAAACTAATCTCTGCTATTAGAAGTCAAGGTCATGTTTATCCTTGTGGAGGGCAGAGGTGCAGCATGTTCTGCACCTCAATCTGGGTGCAAGGTGCATGATCTGTTGGTATTGTATAAGTGCATTACACTTATTAAGTGAGGTGAAAGCTATGTTAACCAGTTTGATGTAAGCATTCCAGATTGTATATAAAATCAGCACTTTGTACCCCATAAATGCATTAATGTACACAGTTAAAATTTAACTAAAAAATTTGTTTAAAAAAAAAAAAACAGAATGTGGTTTATGGGATAGAAAGGGGGCAGGAAATATTCTCTTTTCTGTCTGATCTCTCATCTTCTATCACAAATGAAAATAATACTATAGTAGATCTGTGGTTAGAACTGTTTTGCCACAGTGATGGCTTTGCACTTTAAGGCTGTTTCCTCAGCAACTAATAACATGAATTTAAGATAATCGCCAGGTCACCACCGCAGCTGTGGGCAGAGAAATCAGCATTTGCTGTGAAAGTGAACCATCACCCGGAGAGGAAATGCATCCACGACATCAGCCTCAACCGACCTGCTCTCCAAAACGTCGCCCAACTCAAGTTGCACCAGGCATGTGTTCAGGCTTCATTCACTCAGTCATACAACAAACATTTACTGGGGATATAAGAAGCTGTAGCATCTTCTTAAGACCTTACAATATTTAAAGGAAAAAGAAAGGCTGCAATGTAATTCAAGATGCTTACAATACACTGGAATATGAAATAAAATTTCTTGAAAGATTTCATGTTTCCAGAAACCTATGTGCCATTCTGATTATCCGCCTGCTTGTGAACTTGCTGCATTTTGAAGATGGAGAAAATGAGACTCAGTGTGAAGATGGTACAGCCAAGGAAAAAGGATGCAAATATCTAAAGAAATCTGAACATTACCCGTGTTAACCTCACGAAAACTCTGAGCAGCATCTATTGTTTTCTCACATTTTATAAATGAAGACACTGCAGTTCAAGGAGGCCCACTGATTTGCCTAAGGTAACCTTGCTAGCAAGCTGTAGAACAGGGATTCTATCCCAAGACAGTCTGTCCCCCAGGCCCTCATTGTCTCGCCACACTCAGCTGTTTCTCTATTTCTTCTAGAGATCCCCTCAGGGTCAAATTCGGGGCCCCACCAATAATAATGGTCATACATCCTGGCTACTTGATAAAGCCTTAAAACTTCCTGATTTCCTAAAAGGCCCAAATCTGTCATTTCTGCTTTATTAGCTGTCCCCTCTGCCCGTGCTCTTCCAAAAGCATCTCTCTGGGAGGGACACATGAGCCCACAGATTCAGTTTTTGCAACTCACTGGGCCTGTCATTCTGCAGACTTGGCTTCCAACTCTGTCTCCCCGGGACTTCTCACCCATCATCTCCAGCCTCTAAGAAGTAAGAACTGGGAGGTATTTTTGTTCACAGCTTGAAGACAGCAGGATTTGTGTGTAAGTTGTGTAGTTTTTTATATTTAACTTGTATTTAGTTGTGATTTTTTTTAAAAATTAGAGCCTGAGAGTAGTCCCGTTATGTTTAAATTAAAATACATAAATGTAATGAGATCCCTTTATAAAGTTAGTAGTGGGGGAAATGCAATTCTAGTGTTCAGAGTATGTTTTCGTTTACCTCCAACTCCGGGAAGTTATGCTTCCTGGCTATGACAGGATACTAATTCCACGTGATTTAAGCTAAGTTAGAACTGCCACTGAAGACCTACCTTTGCAGCTTGTGGCAATTCTCCCCAAAGCCAGAGCATTTCTAGGTTACTCTTCTGCCCCGTCCTGTCCACAGACTTACTGACCAATTCCGAGTCACTTTTAGGCGTTGAAGGCCGGGAACCTGAAGGACTTAAGTAAACACAAAGCCATAATTAAAGTAGGGGGGGAAAAAAACAACTTTTAAAAACGTTTTTGGCCCAGATCCATGCTCAGATAACCCAGAAAACGCACCCACCTGCCGCTGCCTTATGAGCAGTTTCTTGTCAATCCCTCCCTTTGGCCACCAGAGGTCACTGCCATCAGCATCTAGATAGAAAATGCTCCCAATTTGGGTACCCTGCCCCAGCCTGCTGCCAACCCCAAAGAAGAGGAGATGAGAACAAGAAGTAGCCTAGAAGAGGAATGTCAAAAAGAAAAAGAGAGACAAGAGAAGAGAAAGGAAAAAGAGTTTGTTCTTACCTCAAAACCTCCACCCTGCCCCACCTCACCCTGAGCTCACGGCTCCTGCACTCCCACTTGCCAAATCAAGTGTCTCAACTTTCAGATGCCTATGAAAGGGTCTTGGCCAGCCCGCGTAATGCACCTGCTATAGTCTATTTTTAAGGCATTTGTAAATCTGTACTAACTGTGGAAACAGAGTTACATCACATGTCCAATCCACAAATACACTCCAAGTAGAGACTTTATAAAATCGCATCTTCCAGGAATATTTCACAGGGCCCAGTTAGCTGAGGCCCGTCCTGTGAGCACACACCACGGTGTTCCATTGTCGGGCCAGCTTCTCGGGGGCTGCCACGTGCTCTCTCAGCCCTCAATTTACTCTTCAGAACTAAACAAAGTCTTACCGCTGCTCAGCCCAAGGAACCACCCAAACATAATCAACTCATCCACAAGATGCTGGGGATTCTAAACAACATGTGGAAATATGAATTATTTACAGCAATAGGTATTGTCATTACTTACTACTTGTTTTTATTCTCCTGCACCATTTCCTGCAGAGGAAGATGGCAGTTTTCAAACAGAACAGGAAATAAAGCTGCCACAATGTCCCCTCGTGTCTTCTCCCACCGGCCTTGTCTAGTCTCCTCCGCAACCTCTCACGATGTGCTCTGTCTCATTCATCTGTTTGAGTCAGATTTTGACTCCACCTGGTCTTTCCTGTTAGTACGAGGTGAGCTCACGGTGACACAGAACTTGTATCCAGTAAGCATGGTCTTACTGGAGAAACTGATCCTGCACCTCTTTGGTCAAGCCACCTGAAGCAAACAAACCAAGGACTGCCCCTCCTTCATTTCCCAGCTGGTCCCTTCCCCTTGGGCACTCACTGACCACCGATCTCTCTCAAGGCCCCTCCCACGCTCCATCTCACCTGTCTGTGGAGAGGAGGTACCCCCAGTGCCACACTCTGAGAGCTTCTACACCAGGACACCCCACTCCAACACACGTACTCTTTCCTGCCCTTCGGGGAGCTGCCCCTAAGAAGGGATGCTGGACCCCACATGGTCAAACATGCTCCCTGCCTTCCAACATCTCTTGCCTCTACAATTAAGACTTTTCTCCAAATGAGCAATGCGTTCCTGGCACTGACGCACCCACAGTACCAGTGTAACAGGAAACGGAAGTGCTGTGACCTTCCGCGAGGGGCCTTCATGCATGCGCCTGTGATCTAGACCCGTTCTTTCTCCAGGGTCCTCACAGAAGTCCATCCTAACTGGCGAACCAGCCCCAAACCTCAACATACTTGGTTTAAAAAGTTCTCTCCGTATTTTATCAGATAAAACATAGCTTATATTTTGTTATAAGTTCTTTAGAATAACAAATTATCTTACTGACAACAAATTAAGTAAAGCGCTTTAGATAGACTGAGCTTGCTATGCAGCAAGGGTCAGCAAACTTGCTCTGTAAAGGGCCCAGTGGGAAACATCTTGGGCTTTGTGAGTTACCTGATCTCTGTCGCAACTACTCAACTCTGCAGCAGTGACATGAAAACAGCTGTAGCCAAAATATAAAGCAACTGGCTGTGGTCCAGCAAAACTTTATAAAGGCAGGTGGCAGGCTGGACTTGGCCCATGGGCTGTAGTTTGCCAACCTCTGCTTAGAAAGAATGAAAATGCTGAACACAGTTCTCCTGCAGCACCTCCCAACTCCGAGATTCCTAACATTCTGGGTCTTTCATAAAAGCCACGGCCCACAGGGATACCATAGAGACTTTCAGGTTTGCAAGCACACAGGATTAAAGAAGCAAGGCCTGTGTGAAAGTTGTAAGGTAGAAGTCCCACCTCTCGCATGAAATACGCCACCACACCAGAGTTGCCGCCCACAGCACGCTTTCTCTAAAGGATTCAGTACACAAAGACACATGTACTTTCTGCCGTTGGTCACTGAGGATTCAGACAGACTGAGGAGGATGACCTGAGAAAATGGGTCGCCATGCTGAGTGTGACTTACCAGAAACTTGATTCCAAAATGCGCTAGTATCAAGTAATTCAACTTTTAAAATCAAGGGTTGTTTAAAAAGTAAGCTTACAAGGTCACTGGTTTTTATAAATAAGGTATTTATTAGCCTTATAATAGTGGTTAGCAATTGTGCCAGTTCCAAAAAGGCAAATTAGCTAATTGTTTATAACTTCATTTCCTCATTTTAAAATGGCCTTTCTTTTGCATATGTGACATTAAATGTAGCACACCCTTCTTTAATCAAAAAGAAAAATGTTTTCCACTTAGGCATTAATCATCACTTCATTTGCTAGGGTTTATAAAGTAAAGTACTGATGGCTACAACGTAGGCAGGTTAAAACCTCAGGCCAAAACCTCAGATAACAGCATCAGATGAAAATCAAACCTGTCCTCCTAAAGCTGAGATCCCACCTGCTAGTCTACAAAATTCTTTTAGAAATTCTGTGGAAAATGTCTAACTCCATTATGCAGACAGCCTAACAAGCTATTTAAATATTTATAATAGATGACTTATACTAAAGAGGCATCCAAAAATATCTTGTGAACTTATTTGTCAAACAACCCTAGACGCAGAAGATTGCATTCCCAATCTATGTTTTATTATTCTATTTTTAAAGCACTCCACGGAGTTAGGTAGAATGACATACTTAAACACAATTTCCAGAGAATCAAATTCAGGACTTTAAAAAAAAAAAAAAAAAATCTAATAATCTACAAGTATTACGATGAAAGGAAAATAATGCTCTCTATGGATTGTCTTCATGAGTAATTTGGTTAGTTGGTGAAGTAGGTTGTAAGAGTTAGATCAAATTTTTCACTTTGTATAGGAATCTTCTCTGAAAAGTAATTGGGCTAATGATAAAATAGAAGAGTCAGATCAGAATTTTCATTATTAAATACGTTATTCAAGTGGAGAAAATAACTCAGCTACCTTTCCGAAGAATGGAAGTGGGAGAATTGTGGAGGACATGAACTAGACAGACCTCCCTCGGCCGCAACTGCAAGGTCGGGGGGAGTCCTTTTGCGATCTACCAGGTTACTGGACACCACACATAATACACATTAAAAGAAAGACAAAAAAAAAAACAAATCATAGGTCAATTAGACTAAATGGGATTTCATGTAAATTATCTGACTACTCTCAATAATGACATTTGTAAGAAAACAGAAATATTCAGGCATCTGACAACAGCAGAGGACTGTCCGCTGAAATCGCTAAGAAATCAACACAAATTTCCTGAGCAACAGAAACAGGAAGCTGCCGAAAGAGCTATTTCATGTTCTATTCCACCCATGTGCCCGTAGAATATTTGGTATGTCTTTGATCACACTTTAGTACTTATTCAAACCACATAATCCCAAGATTTGATTATCTGTGCTGTCAGCTCTGTTTAAAAAAAAATACGTAATTCCAAGTATAGAACTGTATCTCTGTATCCTAATTGGTAATTAATTTGACAGTGGTCAGGTCTACACAATCTGGCTCAGTTATTATTCTGATTCATTTTTTAAAAAAAAAACATTAAAGACAGACAAATAGGGCTGTCTCTAAATTTAAAAGAAATTAAAAGCAACATTTTAAACATAGCTCTGCCCATACCTAGCTGTCGTTAATGTTTTTCTTAATGAATCCAGAATAACTGCGTCAGATTACGTAAAACTGAGCACTGTCAGATGGAATCCTGTCAAGTTACCCTTGAGAAAAACTCTGGCTTCCACTGTCACTTAGGCCAGTGTTTCCCAACCTCTTCCTCATTATCACCACACTCTCAAGCATTTTGAGAAATGAATGGCCTACCACCTTGAGATTTTAATGCTATGACCTTTTAGAGACCACAAATTATGTCTAAGATTTTGTCTAAGACATGTTATCGTGTCTAAGATTTTGGGGCCACCCAAGAACTGATTTTCATCCCAATTATTATCATCAGTGCTGAGAATTCACTACTCTCCTTTGGAAAACTACTCAGAGGGACTCACATATTCTCATAGGCACCAGTGATTTAAAGACCTCCGGGTGGGAGGGAGCAGTGCAGGAAAGCACTCTGCAAGCTGAGCAGCTCTAGGCCCTCAAATTTATACAGAACCTCTAAGGCAGCTTGCAAGCCCATTTCAGGGAAATACATGCTCCTGAATTCAGTAGAATGAATGACGCATGAGGGAGGCAGTGTCTGGACAGCCCTGAATGACGTCTCTGTTTCAAATTTCACTTTAGGACTAAGGACCAAGCAAGAGCTCAGCAGCCCTGTTTTCTCCTATTAACCATCAGCATCCGGTAACTTAAGTGCCTTTCCACACAGCTAAGAGCTGTATTTGCAGATGGATTCAGACTTAATATAGACGTCTGTGATCTGCACATGTTCTATTTTTAATCCTAATCCTCCTATTGCATTCTTTTCTGGTCCTAATTAGTTTCACTTTTGATTTCACTGTTTTTCTGGACCTGCTTCCTATAAGTGACTTCAGATCTTCTGCACTGGGACAGGTGAACATGCTTAGACACAAACAGACACACAAGCAACTTACCTGGGGCTGGGCGACCACTCTCTATCTGAATTAGGGTATGAGGATGACTGAGGATAAGTGGAGACCTGGGAAAGGTTTTCCTTAGGAATATCATCTTGGAAGGGAGGCATATCATTAGGAAGAGTTCTGAAGGAAAAAAAAAGATTAAAGTCAAAGAATTTTTAGTTGATAGATTCCTAATAAAGTTGAGTTCCAGTTTTTCCTTGATTACCTCTAAGTGCTTTGTGTATTATCAGGACCTCTTTTTAAACATCCAGGCATAGTCCAGGCAATGGAGGGCAGAAGGTGAGGCACAGGCATATATCAATGTGCTTGTGTGTTTATGCCTGGCTGAATTATGAATTTGAAGTCATTTGGACTCAACTGCCCTCTCCTCCCTGAGGCACCTGACTGCTGCCTGCATGCTCCCCAGTCTTGAAGCCTAGAAAGGTAGATCCACCCAGGGTGGTATGAAACGCAGGCCAGGTACCAGCAGCACTGCCAAATAACTCAATGACCCCCATGCACATGTCATGTTTCATTCAGCAAAATAAAGAAATGACATCAACCCAATGTGTCTTACAATCACAAAACGATTTGAAAACCACCTCACGTCAGATATACACAGACTCGCTGTTTCCTTCACTCAGAGGTCATCTGTCCGTATTTTCGATGTGACCTGAAATATCTACCACTAAATTCTGGAATTAAACAGCATGGGCATGGAGGAAAGGCAACTGTAAGAAGCCCAAAGACCCAGTTTCAGAGCCCTGGCAGGTTAGAGGCTGCAGTTGGGGAAAGCAATGATGCCAATTGACCTTTACCGTCAGGAAGAAAAAAATTTATTTTCTATTCTGAACAATGAAGCAAGGGGATACCCCTGATGTTTCTTATCCCTTCTTTATGTTAAAAAGATGTGAAAAGTTATCAAGAATTGCAAAGAATTACATAAAAATCTGAACCATCAAATAGCCTTTAAAAATTAGTTTTACCTTTTAACACTAGCACTTCACCATCAAAAGAATCCTACCCAGAAGAACAAAAATCATTTCACCACAAAGACATTTGCACCAGAATGTTTACTGCAGCTCAATTCATAATTGCCAAGTCATGGAAGCAACCTAAGTGCCCATCAACCCATGAATGGATCAACAAACTGTGGTATATGTATACTGTGGAATATTATTCAGCCATTAAAAAGGATGGAGACTTTACATCTTTTACATTTACCTAGATGGAGTTGAAATACATTTTTCTTAGTAAAGTATAGCAAGAATGGAAAAATAAATAATGTCCTCCATACTAATATTAAATCAGCATATAAACAATTATATATTCATAAGAACAATAAAACACTATTATAGTCCAGTTCCCGGGTAGAGGGAAGTAGGAGGGGGCAGAGGGGAGGACATATGGCAGAAGAAGGGAGGTATGAGCGGGATCTCACCTAAAGTGCACATTGTGAGGGTGTATAACATGCCCGCTGAGTGAGGGGCTCTTCTACAAATGAAACCTTACCCTGGAAGTGAGAACAATGTCGCCGAAAAATTATACCCTCATATTAATTTGAATAAAGGTAAAGAAAAACCAAAATAGTTCTACATACAAATAGAATTTCACTATATTGTTAAAAGGAAAGGAGAACAGAACAAAATGTCTGTTCAACTTTGGGCCTACTTAAAAAGTTGGCTTGAAAAGAAGACGGACCTCGTTCTACCTTCATTTTTAAGCCTGAGCCTATCAACGTATCCGCCCCTCTGTACAAATCAACCCAATTGCTGTGTACATAACTGGTGCTCAAATAAGAATGAGGAGATTCTAAGAAAATGGTGTCAGTCATAAACTATCTCTTTGCTCTGTTCCTGTTTCATGACTCTACTCCCCAACTTCAGGAGTCATCACCCAGGGAGGTCTGGCCTCACCTCTGTCACTTAGCCATCAGTCACACCAAACCTTTACACCACTACAAGATTTAGCCCTCACAATTCCAAAATTCAGTCTAAAATGCATAGCAGAAGAACAAGAAATTCAGAAGGAAAGAGAGTTTGTAACAATCATCTTGGAAAATAAATTCGACCCCGTCTCCCATCCTGCCCACCTCCTGTCCTCGACAATTACCTACTGCCGTCCAGCGGCTCCCGGTCCTCATCGGAGCTCATCTCGATGGGGAACATGTCTTCATCCTCGGAGGTGTGGATGGAGTCGTCTCTCTTCAAGCTATCCAGCTGGGATTTTCTTCTCCTCTTCCTTCTCTTCTTTACTAAGGAGCCGATGGACGAGCTCTCTCCAGGAGGTGTGACCGGGGCTGGTGCACCGGGGTCCAGGCCTCTAACTCTGTCCACAGTGCCCCTCTTCAGCTGGCATTCCATCCTCGAGACCCCTTCAGACAGGATGGGGGAGGTGGCCAGGTACATGGGGACCATTTCCTAATGGAAAAGACACACCTTCAAAACAGAGCCTATTCCTTTGCGTCTAGGGAGCAGGACAGTGCCACAGGCCCTCTGGGCCTAATTTCAGAGGCCAGGCGCTCCCCGGAGAGGCTGCAGGAGGGTAACCTGACAGCATGACTCCACCACACTCACCTGGAGATGTGGGTACCCAACCGAATGCCACGTTGTACTCAATTCTGTATTTACATACTTGTAACAAAGTGAGGTAACTGTCAGTGATTTTGAGTCGCCCAAATTCAACTTTGAGCAAAGAGGAAAAAAATGGGCTTTGGGTCATCATTTTATGCTGGGAACTGAACCCAGTCGTGTATGGCCGTGTGGGCGTGGGTGTGGGTGGGTGAAACAGAGAACGTGTACGTGTGTATTTTTCTCTTTTTACTCAAACTGTGTATTTTTTAATATATACTGAATGTGTACTGTACACATTTAAAATTTATTTTAAAATATTTTAAATTTTAAAAATAAACAAAAAGCAGCTGACAGCCCCACCCGAGTGCCCCCCCCCATACCAGGACACATGGGCATTAAAGAATTAGATAGTCACCATCTTGTTAGAGACCAAAAAGGAAAACACAAATGCACAACCTGCCAATTGACTAGTTGTTTGATAACGATCCAGCAGTTTTTTTAAAAACTTTAGCCATCACATTATCAATGAATGACTCATTTATTATGAGAAACGTGGTAACAAGAAGAACATACATGCAAGAGTGGGATAAACAGAAATACGTTGCTGGTAGTTAAAACAGGTTTAGAGAGCTTTAGACATGCTAAAAGTATTAAGTCTAAACCATCCCAGCAACAAAGCCTTAGGTTGGACAGGAGTGAGGTTGCCTCACCCAGCTGCTCAGCTGCTCGGCTGCTCATCTAGACCAAATGAAAAAGAAACACAACAACTGCAATCCTAGAACTCTTTCAGGCTGAGGGCCAGCCTGAGCAGGAGCGAGATTCCATCTAAATTAAAAATAGAACAACTAGCCAGGCGTTGTTGTGGGGCCTGTAGTCCCAGCTACTCGGGAGGCTGAGATAAGAGGCTCTCTTAAGCCCAAGAGTTGGACGTTGCTGTGAGCTATGATGACACCACGGCACTTTACCGAGGGCAACAGAGTAAGACTCTGTTGCAAAAAAAAAGAAAAAGACTAGAAAAAGAAACACAGACTCAGGTCAAGAACAGAGGAGGGCCTTGGCCACCTGCAGACTCTAAATGGGAAGGGAGCACATGTGGAGACAGACAGATGTGCCAAGCCTGCAGCACTGTGTGACAGAGGTGCTTAAGGACATGGGCTCCCAGCATCCACAGCCTCCCAGGGATACAAAGAAGCATCTGAACACATCCTGGGAGCAGGACAGTGCCAAAAGCCCTGCCTCAGCTGTGGCAGCCTAAACTCTGGCTAACGCAGGTGCAAACTAAGTTAAAAAACACAGTTGTCCATCTAAGGTGGAAAGAGTTTCTAAGTGTAGCTAGGAAAAAAAGTTTGGGAAGAAAATATCATGGTAAATCTTCATGACCTTGGATATGTCGAAGAGTTCTTATATGTGTACGACACCAAAAGCACAGGCAACAGATGAGAAAGCAAAATGAAAGGTAAATACAGACTTTTTAAAAAGAAAGGAAAAAAACAGGTAAATTCAACTTTGTTAACACTAAATCTTTAGTGCTGCAAAAGACAACAAGAAAGTGAAGACAACTCACACAATGGGAGAAGATACTTGCAATTTATCTGTCTGACAAGGGACATGCGCCTGACATATAGAACAAATATGTGCAACTCAGTAACAGAAAAGATGAATGACACCCCCCCCCCAAAAAAATGAGCAAAGGATCAGAATTGACAATCCTCTGAAGATACACAATGGTCGACAAGCTCATAAAAAGCTGCTCAAAACCACAGGTTATCAGAAAAATGCAAGTCAAAACCATAAAGGGACACCACTTCACACCACCTGAATGACTAGAATCCCCAAATCGGTTAACAAGTATTAGGGAGGATGCAGACCAACCAGAACTCTCATACATTGCTGGTGGGGAGAGAAAACAGTCTGAAAGTGCCTCCAGTTAATCATAAAGTTACAAGTTGCCACATGACCAAGGATTTCCCCTCCTCAGTTGATACCCAAGAAAAATCAAAATATATCTCCCCACCAAAATTGGCTCATGAAAGTTCACAGCCACGTTGTTTGTGAAAACAACCTAAGTAGCTGTCCGTAGATGAAGGGATAAACAAAATGTGGTATGTGCAGCCAAGCAACACACTCGGGCATAAAAAGGAATAAAGTGTGATACATACATGTACTGAAAGCTGGATGAATCTTGAAACTTCCGTGAAAGAAGCTAGGCACACAAGGACACTTACTACTTGGTTCCATTCAAAAGTTCAGAATAGGGAACTCTACAGAGACAGAAAGCTCTTTAGAGGCTGTGCAGGGCTTGGGAATTGGGAGGTTGAGGATGAGGGAAGATGACAGCTAAAAAGTATGGTGTTTCTTTTCAGGGTGATGAAAAGCATTCTGAAATTGACTAGGATCCCCACGCCTACTGCCGCCCCCTCACTTCAGAATGACTCCGTGACCATCAAGGATCCCTGCCCATTCACTGACACTCCATCCCATCCTGGGTGCTATAGGGACTCCGGACTCAGAAGAGCATGGAGGACATACCTGAGTAAAAACCACCGAATGTACACATGAAATGGGTAAATTATATGGGATGTGATGTATATCCCAATAAAGCTGTTAAAAATTTTAAAGTAACAAAAATAGGCCAGGCACAGTAGCTCTGTGCCTATAATCCTAGCACTCTGGGAGGCTGAGGTGGGAGAATCGCTTGAATTCAGAAGTTTGAGACCAGCCTGAACTGAGCTGAGACCCTGTCTCTACTAAAAAATAAAAAATTAGCTGGGCTTCATGGCGGGGGTCTCCCGGCTGCTTGGGAGGCTGAGGCAGAAGGATGGCTTGAGCACAGGAGCTGGAGGTTGTTTTAGTGAACTTAGGTTGATGCCACTATATCTAGCCTGGGCAAGAGAGACTCTGTCTCAAATAAATAAATAAATAAATAAATAAATAAATAATACATGAAGCGATTTGGCCACTCACTAAATAAAAATTAGGACATTCAGCCATTCGAGATTTGACACACCAGTGTAATTTGGATGCTTTAGACAACGGTTGAAGACAATGTGCAAAGTTCCTGCCTCCATCTCCCCAGAAACAGTGAGCAAACTAAAGCAAGCTGGGTAGACTGAGAACACACTCACCCTGGCCGGCTCAAACTCCAAGCACAAGCCAACAGCCACTCTCGCTGTGGCCATCACCCACACAGCCAGGAGCCCGGGGGATTCTTCACGCGGACTCCTGCGTGTCTGCAGGTGAGCCCTGCTCAAAGCTAAGTATCAGGAAGGAAGGCCGACCACCCAGCCGCCCTACCTGATCGTTATCAGTTTCTTGAACAAAAAATGCTTCTCCATTGTCTCCTAATTTCATGTGCAAATCCACAGATTCCCCATTGATTTCTATGTCAACCTGAAAGAAAAACATGGTTAAGAAAGTAACAACCTGGCTTCCTGGCCACGGAAGACCTCATGGGGCACAGCCAGGTCTCTCCAGACACACTTGAATCCCGGACACCCCATCCTATCCTGGGTGCTGTAGGGACTCCGGGCTCAGGAGAGCGTGGAGGACAGAACCCAGTGTGGGAAGGCTCCTCCAAGACCAGCTGGTCCAGCTCCTTCTTTTCCACCTGAGGGGCTGAGGCCAGACAAGGGGAGTGATGAGCACAGGGTCACAGAACTGGTGAGCGGTACAGTTCAGACTGCGGTCCATGACTCTCCAGCTCCAGTCTGTAGGGATTACACCCTGGAACATTCCTCAGAGCCTGGCTGGGGCCTTTGAGACCCTCTCAGCATAGAGCTTCCACTTGAACTAAACTCAAAGGACACATCATGAGTCAGTAGAGGCGTGAAATGCAGAATCCACTTCTAGGAATTTTTTTATTTATTTGGGGTGCCAGATTATCTTTTCCAAAAATGACCACATCGAGATTTCTTTTCCTTCATGTTCTCCCTAAACCTCGTCACTCTCCATTGGGAAAGGCCTATTTATTCCATCTCCTCGTGTTACTACCTGACCAGTAAAGCCCAGCAGAGTGAGGCCAGGCGGCTTATTAGGGCTGGGCCAGAAAAAGATCCAGCACCCACCTGGCTTCCACTTGAAACCACTGCCATGTTATGGGGAGCCCAAGTCACATAAAGAGGCCACATGTGGGAGGTGCAGCCAACAGCCCCAGTGAAGAGCCCAGCTGAGGGCCAGAACTGACCACCAGGTGTGGGAGACAGCAGGGACCCAGATGACTCCATCCCAAGCCTTTGAGTCCCCCATGCTGAGGCCCAGATAGCAAAGAGAGCAGAGACAACCATCCTAGCTGCTCTCTGAATTCCTGACCCTCACAACCTGGGAGCCTGAGAAACACTTGGCATACGCCACTTTTTAGGGTAATTTATACAACCCTACTAACTAGAATAATTTGAATTACTAATGGTCAATTCAGCAAACAGCCATTTCCAATGAAGACCTAAAAATCTGGGTCTAAGAGTATAGACAAGTGACACCACAAGAATCTGATGGTTTTCTCCACGGGGGACCGCCATCACACCAGGTCGCCAGGTCCGCATTCTTACCACTTTCTCCCGAGAGCGCAGCACCCCCATCTTCCCAAAGCGGACGTGGAAAGGGGAGCACTGGAGATTGCCGTTGGGCTGGCGGACAACGATGATGTCAATGCAACCAGAGAGGGTAGCGGGGTTCAGCCCCTTGTAGAGCTCCTTCACCGTAACGAACACCTGGCCAGCCAGCTGCCCCACGTAGTTCATGGTCTGAGCCTAGAGAACAGAAACAAATAAGACACCACACACACACACACACACACACACACGATTAAATTGGGGGAAGCCATCAAGAGCCAATCAAAAGGAACTCCTCACTGTTTCCAGAACAGATTACACACTAGGCTTTCACACTCGACTCAGATCACTTTTCTTCTGGAACATGCTCTACAACACCCATCCCCACTGCTCTCGCCCCAATCAGCAAGCCCACCGCTCTCCGCCCTCCCAAGTTCCAGCAGACCTCTGCCCCCATGATGTCTGCTCTCAGCTATCACTGGGCCCCGTCTTCACATGTCCCGTGAACCTCGATATATCGTTCTTAGGACTGTGGCCACCTGTGCCTCATTCTGTCATCCCAGGCAGGCTTTGCACACAAACTCTCACGACTCTTGAGAAGGAGACTGTTTGTCATACAGCTTAGTATCCCCCAGGGCCACAAAGAGCAGATACTAATGCTAGCTGGGGGAAAAAAATCAATGTCTACACAAGAAGATAAGAAACATTTTTCTTGGCAATGATGTCGATCATGGCCCATGCCTGCCCCTGACCACTCCTGCAATGGCTGCAGGATGCACGGATGCTCTGCCACCATGCTGCACCACTCGGCAAACACTCAGGGCTGCGCCCCTACCAGGCCTAGAACTGCAACACAGAGATAGAACAAAGTCCCTGCCCCTAAAAAGGAAACCAGGAGGGAGAAGTAGCTCACAGTGACTAGAACCCGTATCAGTGCTCCTGCACTTGTTTTAACTGACTGCAGAGGGAGTTACGTCTAGGAAGAAAGAGAAGACGTCTCAGAGGAGCTGGCCCTCTAGAAGAGAGAGAAGGCATCTCAGAGGAGCTGGCCCTCTAGGAAGAGAGAGAAGGCATCTCAGAGGAGCTGGCCCTCTAGAGAGAGAGAAGGCGTCTCAGAGGAGCTGGCCCTCTAGAAGAGAGAGAAGGCGTCTCAGAGGAGCTGGCCCTCTAGGAAGAGAGAGAAGGCGTCTCAGAGGAGCTGGCCCTCTAGAGAGAGAGAAGGCGTCTCAGAGGAGCTGGCCCTCTAGA